>MCFE01001170.1:0-14714 GCA_002104905.1 Basidiobolus meristosporus CBS 931.73 | reverse complement strand
TTTTTGGTCCTTTGATGCCTATGTCATCAACAAAGACAGCAAGTTTCTCAGGTATAAACTGATACAGCACATTTACCATGCATCTCTGGAACTGAGCCACGGAGTTTGTAGCCCCTTGACTGAGTCTTGTCATCCTTAACAGTCCAAATGGTGTCTGTAGTGCAAACATATCTCTTGATGTCTCATCAAGGGGAATCTGGTCATATCCTGAGTAGAGATCATATGTTGAGTAGATGGAGTGGCCACTAAAGCTTTCTGCAAAGTCATCAATAGATGGAGGTATAGCAGCATCTCTGATAGTGACAGCATTTGCAGGTTGCATGTCTTGAATGAATCGGAGCTTTCCATTCTTCTTTTTGGTCACAAACCATCTGTTAGCATAGGGTCCATGGCAAGGTTCTAGGATACCAGCTTCTATCTTCTTCTTAAGTAGGTCATGCACATCAGCTTGGAGTCCTCTGGGCAGTGGGTAAGGCTTAAATGACCAGGGTGTGTGGGGCACTGTATGAATCTGGATAGGTTTTTCAACCGATGTCTTTAAGAGTCCCATCTCCTTGTCATTATATGAGAAGACCTTATCATGCCTTTTCAAGGTCTCCTTGAATAATAGTATCTCCTCTGGTGTTAGGTTTCCATCACCAATGATAAGTTGCTTAAGTCTCTCAGGTGTAAGTCGTATATTATCTGATGTTTCTTCTGGTGGTCTAATGTAATCAGCAGGTCAAGATCCATCAGTCAGTGGGGTAAGTGATGGTCTAATCTTCTGTTCTACTGTCTTGTATTTTGTTCAAACCATAGCTGTTTGCTCCTGTATACCTAATGAGCAGCTCCAAATGTTGGGGTGTATATTGTCAGGCTCTTCATCTTCTTCCATAACAAGATGTGCCTTCTGGCAAGCAGTATGTGTCCTCTTATTGTTGGGTGTTACACCACAGAAGGTTGACTGCAGTCCTGGATTGGATCCTTGTATGGTGTACCATACTGACCCACTGGAATAGTTGGTAGTTGTAGCCTTAGTACTGGTTTCCCATGGTCTACCTAGCAGAAGGTCAAAGTTTGCCTTCTGGCAGATGAAGAGGGGAGGCCAGACCTTGATTCCTTGTACCTCAATAGGGAACTTGTGCACTACACCGTAGAGTGGACTAGATCCTGAGTTTGCATCAGTCATGTTCCATCCAATATCTCTATCAACAGGCAGTAGCTCCTTGCTTCTAAGTGTCTTCCAGAAGTCTAGCGGCATAACACAAATCTCTGAGCCACTGTCAATATGGCAGTCAACAGGGTCATCATATATATACCCTTTCACCACAGCAGTTGCAACTGAGTAAAAGGTCTTATATTCAGTAGTGTTGTCATCCTTTTGGTGGTCTTCATGGTTTGTCTGAATTATATGAGTTTCCATATGTTCAACAGCTTGTCGTCTTGTTCTAAGCTGCTCATCAAAGGTCTTCCTAACAGATGGGGATACACTCATGATTTCTCCAACCGACAAAGTGAGGTTCTGCTTCAGCAGCTTCTCAGTAATCAGTTGAGGGCTTGAGTAGCTTGCTATCTTTGAGGTCATCTCAAAGTGAGGCAATGGATCTTGGCTGGGCAGCATACTAGGCCTCTTGTCAATAACAACTTCAGGTTCTTCAAATTGTGGTCTTCTAAGGATGGGTTTGGCAGGTTCTTCAGGGAGGTGTCTTTTGGTAGCAAAGGCATCAACTTCATATTGTCTGTTGTCAGGGCTGCTTGGATTCACTTTATGAGTCCCAATAGGGGCATCAACAGTAATCTTTCTGGTTGCTGAGTCAGATTTCTGGAAAAGGGCTCGCATCCCTCCTCTTTGGAAATTAGTGGGAATCCTTCTTCCTTCCTTGTCAGCAAGCATTCCATCAGCATCAAACTGCACTGCTCCTTCTCTGAGTAGCTGGCTAAGCTCTGAGCATTCTCGTCTGGCATGCTGAGTAGAGTCACACCAGATGCAGTGCCTGGGCAAAGGTCTTTGTCCCTCAGTAGCAACCTCAGCTGAGCCATTAATCTTGAGGGCTAGCTTTTGTAGCTGTTCAGCAAGTTGGTCAATTCTGTCGGTAGTGTAGGTCTGATTGTCAGCAGCAGCACTCCTTGGCTCCTTGGTTGACTGGTCTGGCAGATTAGATGTCAGGAGTCTCATAAAGGTAGAAGTATGCTTTGCCTCTAGGAGAACACGTTTCTTCTCTGCAAAGCAAGGAATGCCAGACTTGTCATCCTTGGCTGCATGTAAGTCAACTTTCCTTGCCAAGTCCTGGGGAAGCCCTTGTGCAAGGTAAAGTGTCATGGTAAACTCAGTTATAGCCTGGGACTCTAGGAGTGGCTTGGCCATATCTTCATACTGTTGAATGAACTCTTCAAGTGGTAGCTTGGAAAGTCCAGTTCTTCCAAAGTGCCTGAGGTCTTCAATTCCATAGTATATCTGGGGTCTACCATACTTGGTCTGTAGGTAGGTCTTCATTAAGGCCCAGTCAGTGAGAATGTCTCCTTGTCTGAGAAGCTTAGTGGTAATATCATTGGTGCAGTAGTAGGGGAAGTCTTCAGCCATTTCTTGTTCAGATAGGCTGCACATCTTGCAGAGCTTCTCCCATTTGAATATGAAGCTCTCCACATTCTTTCCATCAAACTGTGGGGCTCCATGTGAGAGTGGTAATGGCATAGAGTTCATTTTTGGGCAGGTATGTTGGTGTTGTAATCTTGGTAATATCGGTAGTCTCTTTTCAATAGGTGGATAACAGCTCAAATCTTCAGGTAAATCTTGTTGGGTCCTAGGGAGCTTGTATGAACCCCCCACGTTGGGTGCCAAATATGTGGTGGTGTATAAGTCCAAGGGAGAGATACGTCCAACACTTCTCAAGTGTTTTGTGTGTGGGGTGTTCACTGGGTGCAATAACCTCTGGCAAAAGCTTGCTAGGAATACTTGGGTTCTGTCTCTAATCTAATGTGAAGGGGAATAAAGCCACAAGCTTGTCAAGGGAAAACTATTGAGCTACAATCCCCAACTTGGTTGGTGTCTTAACAAAAGTATGTGCTGGGTTCAGCGTCCTTTGAGATGACAATGTACTAAAGCTTCCAAAGTCAAAACAACTGTAAACTCCGCCAGCAGGGACTTGATAAGAATGCAGCTTTGGTCAATAGTTACAAAGACAGAAAAGTATCTTTGCCTGTACAAGAACAAACTTGGGAAAGAATCAAATATAATAAAAGATACCTACTCTGAGTATTCCTCACAAGTAGTGCCTCCAAGGTCAGTTGGCTGTCAGCGCAGTTTCCTGGGAGTGTCCTGTGGTCTAGGGTTGGAAGTTCAGGTAGCAGCAGGTAGCAGTGATCACACTAATCAACAAGTCGGTATATTGATAAAAGGGATGATGATTTATTGTTGAGGGATAGCCTCCCTTATATACTTTTCTTACTGGCTAAGTGATTACTAATCATGGTGTTCCAGAAGGTTCCGGATATCAATAGAAATCTTAATGACATCAGAATGACCTAAGAATGTTCTAAGTAGGTGCCGGAAGGTTCTAAGAGGCACAGCACATCCAACCAATCAGGAATCAGTACTCTGAAACCTGTGTAACATGGGGATACCATATATGGTATGGAAATGGTAGGGATGGTGACATGGGCTGATCATGTGTCATGGGTACTGGCGCGGGTACTTGCCTAATTTAGAAGTACTTATAGCTAGTAATCTTACATAAAGTGAGGGGTAACTTATGCAATAAGGTAAGCAGGTGTGATAGTCAACCGGCTTATGGGATAGTACTGATTGGGTAAGACAAATGGGATAAAACTAAAATAAGTGTAGTAGAGATATAGGGAAGTAGAAAATAAGGGAATGAGCACATCTGTCAGTGGGTGTCACTGTCACCCCACTACAGCGGTACTGTATAGCTTTGCAATCTTTGTTGGACTGCATCAGCTTCCTCAGACAGGGTATGACCAGAATATATCCAGAGTGTGAACAATGTTTTCTCTCAATGGTGGTGGATTTCTGACAATTTTGACACATTGCAATGGTGGCATTTTTGGATGTGAATGCCATGCAACTGTTAACACATGCTGGAATCAGGACAGTCTCTGGATCATATTTTGCCAGCTGCATGACAGTTGTCCACTTGTACCATGTACATGGTAAGTTGCATCCCAGTATGATTTTGGCAAGAAGTAGTAATAAATCCTCAAAGCCCCTATTACTGATATTAGTGGAAATGCACCACTTCTCAAGCCACAACATTACATCATTCACCGTAGATGGATTATTGGGCTTGCTTGGCTCCATAAAGTATCCTTGGTATTTGTTTCAACAGGTGTTGTCTCATTGCATATAGGGATTTGACCGGGCTCATAAGTGGTACTGTTGTTAGGGGAGATAGGCTCAAAATCATCAGTGAGCCTTCTTCATCAGAGCTATCACTCTGCATGCCATATTCAGAAGACTGAGGTGAGCCTAAAGGCATCACAAACTCACCTGACTCAGTTTGCGCAAGGTGACAAAGACAGCCAGGTGCCAATATAGAAGTGTCAACAGGCCAGCAAGATAATGTTGGTACAGTAGTGACCAATGAATGGTCAAATATGACTTGGGTGGCAAAACACTGGCCGTGATCCTTGTAATACTTCCTATGCTGTCTGCGTGCTTCATGGCTGAAAGGCTTGCCACAATAGCCACATGGTCTTTTTTCTCTTCTCTTACGGCATTGAGTCAAGGTAATCTTGTCCATGGGGCAAACAGCTTGACCTTCAACAATGTAATGCTATTTATCACTTTTTGGTCAATACTCATGTGAACTTGAGACAGTCTTGTATTTGAGACATTGCACCAACATGAATGTAAGATTCAATAATGACCTGCCATAGTAAGCATTATAAATAAAGTTGTGCCACCACATACACATGTATATGTAACACTATTTCCCCTTTGGTGTGACTCACTTCCATATATATGCTGCCAAAAAATAAAGCAAAGTTGTCTGGTTCTCAACCAAAACCCACCACTGATGGCAACAGAAGAACAATTGGACAACAGCTTGCTTTGACATTCAGTGCAACAAGCAGGGCTACATCCAAAAAAGGCCCTGTGGACAGTGTGCCCATTGAAGGTAATAATGCGGACTCCACAGGCTCCTAGTCAAGTAGGTAATTGAGAGCCTCTGCGAAGCCACAAGCTGACTGTTATGCTCAGGCAGATGAGAATTTAGCCAATGCAGTACCCTCAGTCGAAGATCAGCAAGTGGCTGCTATGACATCGCCATCACCCATAATAGCAAGTATGTTGTCAGCTCATACCAAAGCATTAATGTAGCAATTAGGTGCAGTGGCTGATAGAATAGATGCAATGGCCCAGAGAAATCAGGAAGTAGTGCAGAAACAGGATGAGCGGATAATATGTGTAGAGCAATCAACATCCCAGGTAGAGAAAGCAGTATCTTTGCTGCAAAGAAGGAACTCAAGTAGCTCAATGTCACAGCCAAGAATTGAGCCATTTCCTGATGTAACAGCAGAGGAACACCATACAGTCTTTGATGCACAACAACAGTGCCCAAAAATAAAGCCCACAGAAAACCTATCACAGCATGGGAGTGAGACAATGTGGTGTTTATATCAAAACCTAAAAATCAAAAGACATTGAAGATCCATGAAGCTGTTGAATGCAATAGTGAAGAGTGGGCTAATATACAAGAGGCTGTCAGAAGTCTAGCATGCCATCACCTTAAGGCCAGCATACCATGGGACCATTGGGAACTCAAGGCCAAGCAGAGTGCACTTGACTTGTTCCATGAGCATTATCCTGGATTCAAATGGGCAAACAGATTTTGGGCCAGCATTGGTATGCTAAGAGAGTATCATAAGAATAGCAGAAACTATCAAAGGCAGAAGAACAAGGGTGCCATGGCTAAAAACCAGTGGCTTCCTCAAGAGCCTGTTGCAAGCAGGGCCAAAAGCTCCAGACAAGCATCAAAGAGACGTCAAGCAGCTGGAAGAGTGCCAATTAAGGACAAGCAGGTAGACATGGATGCACCAGCACAACATTTATCAAGGAGAAGTGTAGTACCACTCAAGAAGCACCCAGTCAAATTAGCAGTGAAGGACCTGGCAGTGATAGAAACCAGCCACTTTTACAGGAGCCTGTCACAACTAAGGTTGAGAGCTCAAAACAAGCTGAAAGAAACATCAGGTTGCCAGAAGAGTGCCAGCAAGGAACAAGCAGACCAAAACAGATGTGTCAGAGAGGTTTTATCCAGGAGAAAGTGTAGTTCTTTACAAGAAGCACTCAGACAAAGTAGCAGTGAAAGACCTGGCAGTAATGAAGGAAAAGTTAAAGGGAAAAATGTCTACCCAAGCCTGAGACAAGGAGGCATGAAAAAAAACTGCAGTTCTTGCCAATCAATGCCATAAGCCAGGAACAGACTGAATCCCATCATAGCCAAGAAGAATTACCAACAAGAAAACAGCTGTTTTTACAAGAATTGGAAGCACATCCAGTTGAGCTACACTCCAGCAAGGTAAATGAGTTTGCTGAAAAAGGCAATTTATCTACCACAGCCTGCATTGTTGACAGAGTGGAGCTCCCCCAACAGACAAGGCTACAATGTCAAGAGCTCAAAAGACTATCACAATGCCTTCAGTGGAGTTTTGGAACATTAATAGGCACACCGGGGGGTTGCAGTACTTCTTCAAGAGCAGTGCTCAAGAAAATGCACTGGAATATTGCAAGGACTTATTACAAAGACTGGCAGATGAGGAGCTAGACCTTGCAGTGCTGGCAGAAGACCAGGACATGTGGTAATCAGTGAATGAACAGTGGCATAAAGCCATTGGGTTCCCGCCAAAGTTGTGGAACCAGAGCTTTACAGCAGAAATACTTATTGAATGATGAATTTCAATGGAGTTACTTGTTGAGTGTGGGGTTGGGCTTAATGTTAGTGTAGGGTATAGAGACTTGTATAGGTCAATACAATTGGCAATTGAGGTACAACTGAAGTTTCAATGGAAATAAATCAATTTGTACACATGAAAAGTAAGAGAAACGGTTGAGTCAGGAAGTAAGGAGTGTGAAAAAGAGGCAATAACCAATCAATTCACACAAACATAGGAGGCAATAGAGTGTCCAGGATCAGAAAGTGAGCTAATTGGCAGGGAACCAATCAAAGCCACTTATACATTATTGTGATAAAAAATTTTGACAAAGTTTTTGGTGAAATCTGGGGTGCAATTATTTTTCAACGGTCTCTGGATGGTGTCCTGACAAGATCAGTACCTGTTAGTCATGGGACATTAACTTTGTGATGGCCTTTTGACAGAATCATCTCAATAATTTTTCATAGGGTATCCCAATCTCATCAAGAATATTACCTTCAAGTCTGTCATGGATGTGATGAGTGAGCACATGGAGGACAACCAGGTAGAGTTGGAAAATACTGAGGACAGATGTGCACATGGAGACACCTATGCCTATGGCATTAAGAAGCTAAGCAGGCCCAATGCATGAGTAATCAGTTAAGTAATGCAAAGTTGGGTTGGGTGCAACAAGCCACTAATTTTTTATTAGGAAAACTCCACTAAGGTATGCCAGATTTCTCTTGGTTCCAGTCCAACTTCTACACCATTTGATATAGAACTCACTCAAACAAGAGCCAGAGTGCACCTATAAGGGAGACTAGAATCTAGCAGAGAGAAGGAATATATTGGCTAAATAGTGAGAAGTTCTTTGCCAATATTCAAGAGGTATTCATGGCAGAAGTGGCAGCAACCAAGCATATGTTTGCAATATGTATGTGTTACCAGCAGTACAAGGTATATGGCAACTTTGCAAGTATCACACTAAAAAGCTGCAAAGTTGAGTTGATAAAAGCATGTCAATTGCAGCAGGTGTGCATGTTTGTAGAGGTTAGTAAGCAGGAGGCCATAATTTTTTTTATTCAAACTATTTGTAGAATACCCAAGGTGGTAGTGGGTAAGCAAATAAAGAGGGGTGATTCTACAGTGGAATATATGAATTGCACAAGGGGAGGTAAAAAAGGAAATACCATTTGGTAAATTGGTACAGTAGCATTATACAGAAACAGCTGGAGGCTGCCATACTGCTAATATAATACCATCAGATTTGTGCCATTAGGCTGCTGAAATACCATCAAGTTTCTTGCCATATAAGTCAATAAGATGTCCTGGCCAGTTGGATGCATTCAAGATAGTTGTAGAGCGCAATAAGACCACAACAATAACATGCAATCAATGTCACATCACCAATCAAATCTTGTAAAGCTTTATCACATTATCTGGTAGCAATATTAGCAAAACACTATTGTGATCCTGTCACATGATTGTTAATAGGGTCACTGATTCCAAGCTGCTTATATTATGAAGGTCTCTTAGCAGGATCCTGATGGCTGATCTGGATTGTATCCACCCACAGGACCATATTACTTTTCATAGGGCCACAGCATCAAGTGTTTTATTGGCACCCATGCTAACCTTTTAAATTGAAATTTCTTGATATTGGGTAAAAAGCTCTTTTGGGTATCTAAGGTGTTGCAATGCTCCAGAGCTAATATAGCACATCTGTGAATCCTTGTTTGTGGTCATATTTAGTGCAGATATAAATAGTCAATCTTTGGTTGTTGCAGCATTTCTGTATTCAGGCTTTTTCTCCTGACTATCTCTCTTTTTCAAGCATTGGTCTGATGTGTCATTTCCTTTTGCAGCAGTTGGTAAACAGTGTGCTATTGCCTTTAAATGATATTGGGTATATCATTTGTTGGGTATCATTGCATATTATAGCTTTTTGTTCTTCCTTCCTATTGATGCTTGATTTCCTTAACTCTTCATCCAGGAGCCTTCTACATAAATAATTTAAGGTCAAATCTTCAGTTCCAGACCAAAGGGCTGATACAAGTCCCTGAAGCCTGCTTGCCAGGCTAACCAGGAGGGCAACTAGCACATCCTCATCAGAGGCTGGTATGCCCACAAATTTCATTTCAACAAACTGTGTGGCTATTCTTCAAATTAGATTTTTCTTTTTTGCTCCTGGCAGCATTTTTTGTGTAAAGTATTTTTGCCCAAGATACACTCTCTTTGCAGCTGAGTGTACCTTCCACACTTGGTAATTAGATCCATCCAGCTTTTCAGCAGAGGGAAAAGTACCGGTAATAGCAGTAGTAGCCATTGTAGAGTGTGACAGCTTGAGGTTTACAACCTGTTGTAAGAATCTTGGAGATTATGGAAGTAATTTGGAAAACAAGATGATTATGTGGTTTTCACTGAATGATTTATTGAATGCAATAGTAATATATGTAATTTACATGGTCCGGTCAAAGTATACACATAGAATAGACTTATTAAGGCTCTACAAACATATGTACAATGTCTGGGGCTATCTGGACAACATTGAGAATTCTCATGTTCTGGCTACCTGATTTATTGGTGAGAATATTCCAAGTAAATACCAGTAAGGAATTTGTTCAGTATTCTTGATGATTTGTAGGTGATGAGCTTGGCAACTAAGCTAGGCTAGTAATGGGAGGAACTGCAATCTTTCAAAACAGTATCAATCAAGCACAATTAAATTTACTTTATACTTGATGGTAAGCATTGCACATAACTAATTAGCAAGGGCTACTTTGAAGTTGTGGATAGCCATGTTTTTGCCTTGGTACTTGATGGATTCTCATTAAGCAGGTACTGTATTAGCAATTTCTGCTAGCCACTGATTTTAATCAACCAGAATCTGCTGTTAATCTTACCATATCAAAGCAAAAGTGTGAGTGTATTCTCACAAATATCTGGCCCAAATCATTATACAGCCTGGATACCTACCTGTATTCATTACTGGATGAGTTTAGCATGCTATTCTGTAATGTATTAATAAATGGCTGTCATACCAATATACATATTATTATCAATATTTGTGATAGCCAAGCCATCAGCAAGCCAGCTGGCTTTTCTGGGCACAATAGAAGGTATTGCTGTAAATGTGTGAGATCCAGAAGATTTACTTCATAATTCACACACATTATTTAAGCCAAACACACACACTAAATATATCCCCTTCCCATGGAGAAAACACAAAGAAGTCAGCATGCGCTTGCAGCAAAGCTGGAAAGCTATAAGCTATTGGCCAGAATATGGAATTATTACAAAACCAGATATATTTAAGATAGAGGGACTCTATTGGAGAAAAGGCTGCCCACTATGAGCAGTGAGTCTGCGCTTCAAAGATATTCCTATACTAAAGACCTAGCGGTATACAGGGCATTTAAAGCTATATGTTCCTTTTGGGATGACAGAGAAGTTCCCATGAATTGGCAAGATATTGCTGAGTATCTGCTACTAATATTTGGTTGAATGCAATAATCAACTAATTTTCATTGGGAAGATTTTACTTGAGTAGGTTGGGTTTTGGCTGGGTAAAGGCCAATAGACTTGTTCCATTGTACCGTGCCAGGGTGCGCGGCGCAATCTGCGGTTGTAAAGAACAATCAGGCGCAATATTATAGCTACCAGAAGGCAGGATTGTTCTTGGACAATTTTGCACTTTGTGGGACAATCTTGCACACTATGGCACAATCTGACACAATGAGGTTGGCACGGATGATTGCGCCAACTTGTAATGTTTGCATCACGTGCGCAATTGGATACTGCTATAATGGCTGGTAAAATCCGGTATTTGGATATGTTTCTTTAATGTAAGTGGAAATAAATGTGTATCACACTATATACTACACTGATACTTACCATTTTGGTTACCCTCACTCCAATTGGACGGTATCTCAGTGGTTAATTGGTCCAAAAGTATCCTGAAGCTGGCAGCCCCCAATTGGCTCATTGACTACTGAAAACACTACCTGATTTGCCATCAAATATCCCATTTTGCCCATTGAGCAAGTAAATCCCTGATCCTAGTGATTGGACAAGGTGTCATAGCTAGCACGCAAGCAATTGTGTAGGTGCAAAACAGATCCAATAGCTGCACTGGTATTACAGATGACATATATATATGCAGGATGTTTATTTATAGGGGTTCTGTCTCAAATGTGAGATGACCTTGATATTACTTATATCAAAAATTTGATGATCACTGATTTGCAATGGCTTGATTTGGATTGCAAAAAAAAAGGGTTGTTGGGGTCCTGACAAATGTGAGCAATTCAAAGCCATCGCATCATCTTCTCCTGGGTTTTTTTCTCACAGGGATTACTACTGAAGCATTTGGTAGTGACTCACTTTGCACACCTATACTACTTCCTGGCTGACTATCATCTTGGCTACTTGTGTGTGTGTAGTCAGTATTTTGCCTCCTAGTTGATGAGTGCAATGCTGCAGCTTGGCCGCGCTGAATTGCTCCAACTGAACCAACTGAACCGGCCTGTAGTGCCACGCGCTGACGTGTTCTTTTACTTGCCAAGGACTCTGCGGTGGTTGAGGCACTTCATGTTGGTCATCATCAGTCAGTTCACCAGAAGTAACTCGCTGATGGTCAGGCAAAACAGCACGTGCAGGCGCGCCTTGACGTGTTGAGATGGCCCTTGGCTGAGTTTGATGTGATGCCACATGTTGACGCAACTCAGTCCCCTCCAATGGACTTGTGTCTAAATGAGTAGTTTGGCAAGTTCTTGTAGTTTTGCTCTGAAGCACGTGCGTTGACTTAACGCAGGGCGTTCTGGTAAAGGGTGTTGGCGTGGTCTGGACTGACGTGCGCCGGCGCGCTGTGGTTGTAAGAGATGGTAGGGAATCCAGCAAGGCATGCTGGCGCAATCTGGACGATGTTGCTTGCGGTCTGTATTCTTCCTCCTGAAGCTCACCATCTGATTCCTCAAGGTATTCACTTACCCTCTGTCTGATACTTTGGAGCTATTGCCTGGATGAGTCCTGTGTATATTACTCTTGGATGCCACTTAGCTCTACTAATATATCACGTAGTACATTAGTCATTTGAGGCAAAAACTCATTCAAAATCTCTTTGGTTCCCAAAGTTGAGGCACGAACAGACGTGTCCGGCCTGTACTATGCAAATTGCACGCAAAATCGATCCCGCGTGGCTTCTTTGTCAAATCCTGTCACTCACAGCTCATTCTTGATTTCAATACTTGTCTTGTTATATATCTTTTTACATACATTGGCTGGCATCTTGATGTAGAACTCATGCCACAGCTTTCTACTCAAATTCTTCCATCTTTGTCAACTCTCTGAGGTATCTAGTTCTGCTAGATTAATCAGTAGTGCCCAAATATCTTTATGAAGGCTCATCATAGACACTTGGGCCATACTAAAATCATTTGGCAAGAACTCAAACGGATCTGACATTCACTTCTCCAGTCCGGACTGCGCCTGTGAGCTGGGGGATGGGTTTTGTCTGGGTTGTACTAAAGATGAGTTGAGGCTTGGTATGGGGACCATAGCAACAGATTTGGATACTTATACAGCAGTATATTGGCATCAACTTGGTCTTATATGAAATATATATGAAAACTAATGTGATTGTTGAATTTCCATATATTATGCATGATGCATCTTGGATTGCGTTGACACGGATCAGATCACATCAATCGCAGATTTCCTATTTGATTATAGACCTATGATTAAAGCATCAATAAAAGTACCAAGGCATTGTTTGCGGATGATTTTTGCGACGTAATGATAGGATACATGGCAATTGATGGAGATTTAACCATAATGTATTAAAAATCAGATAAATAAAGTGGATTGCACCAAATCAATTCAAACCGCCTCCATACAATCATCCATCAATTTTAATATGACTTACTCATCTGAATGGTCTTTTCTCATCAATCCCATCACTACCACTGGATTTCCTTTTGACAAACTAGAGGAGATCTATTCCAAGTACTGTGGACCATCAACTCCAATCTACTCAAGGAGATCCCTTGTTAAGCTTCTCTGCTATTACAAGAACTATTGCCCTACAAGATTTCATCCCATCATCCATGGCAACAAAAGTCCCAGAAGCTTTCATTCCCAGCTGACAGCAATGGAGAACCACCTTGCAGAGGGTATGAATGACTTAGAGCAAGCTTGGAATACTAGGTTCAGAAGCTCCAATAGACTTCCATATCCCAGAGTGTTCAGCAACAGGTTCCATATCAGGAGTATTTTGGATACCTTCCCAGTGAGGATTAACAGACCTTCTAGAGGGCAGAGGCACTTTTATTCTGGCAAGTACAAGGCACACTGTGTGAAGTTTCAAGCACTGTCTGACATTGAGGGTAACATCATCTGGTTTAGTGGGCCATTTGCTGGAAGTAGGCATGACAAAGCACTCTGGGTAGAGAATCATCCTGAATTCAGTAGAGGGGAGAAATGTATGGCAGACTTAGCCTATATAGGAGAGGATTGTCAGAGATTAGGATGTATTACAGCTTATAGGAAGCCAGGGAATGGTGTGCTTAGCAGGAGGCAGAAGCTCTACAATGAGATATTTAATCATTTCAGAGTAAGGGTAGAGCACACATTTGGATATCTGAAGAGATTCTGCATATTGGCAGGTAAATACAGAGGAAAGTCATATATAGGAGAAAACAGCAGAATAGGTAAAATAGTTAAGATACTTATTAATCCACAATATGCTCATACAAGAAGACATCCACTGAGAGAAATGTGTCTGGAGCATTATGAAGAGTAAATAAAGCAAGGAAAGCACTATTCTGAGCAACATAAGTAAGATTGAGTAAAATTACCAGTAACTGTATCATACCACTGGCATCATGGTAGAAATTATAGTGCCAGATAGTGCTGTAGAGTGCCAGATTGATCCAGCACCATAAACAGGCTGGCACTATGTGGCACTATCCAATGGAACAAGTCTAATATTTACACCATTCAATATAGTATTAATACAAACAAGAATCAGAGCATACCTATAACCTTATGGAAATTATTGTGATGATCCCATCAAAAGGCCGTCACAGATTCCAAGTCCCATGACTAAGAGGTACTGATCCAATCAGGACAGTGTGAAGAGACTGTTGAAAAACAATTGCACCCCAGATTTCACAAAAACTTGGTCAAAATTTCTCATCTCAACAATATATTAGTGGCTTTTTATTGGTACCCTGCCAATTTGCTTACTTTCTGATCCCAGACACTCAATCACCTCCTACATTTGTGCACATTGATTGGCTATTGCCTCTTTTTCACACTCCTTACTTCCTAACTCAATCATTTCTCTTACCTCTATGCATATGAAATGATTTATTTCCATTGAAGCTTCAGTTGTACCTCAATTGCCAATTGTATTGACGTATACAAGTCCCTATACCCTACACTAACATTGAGCCTAACCCCACACTCAACAGGTAGCTCCATCAAAATCTACCATTCAATAAGTAATTCTGCTGTAATGCTCTGTTTGCATGACTTTGGTGAGAACCCAACAGCTTTATACCACTGTTCATTCACTGGTTCCCACATGTCCTGGTCTTTGACCAGCACTGCAAGGTCTAGCACCTAATCAGCTAGTCTTTGCAATAAATCCTTGCAATATTCAAGTTATTTTTTGTAAGGTTATTGATTCTTGCTTTTCTTGATATCTCATCTAGCAGCCTTCCTTGATCCATATTCAAAGTCAAGTCTTCAGCTCTGGACTCTAGGACTGATATGAGATGCTGAATTCCATCTTTCATACTATTCCAGAGGGTATATTTCACATCTTTATCAGTGGTATGCATGCTCATTCCATCTCAGCA
>MCFE01000117.1:0-163749 GCA_002104905.1 Basidiobolus meristosporus CBS 931.73 | reverse complement strand
CCAACCTATGATGTGGGCCTACTTCTTGAAAGAGGAAGCAATTAGAATCCTGAAAGACATTACGCAAGCTCCATTTGAAGAGTTGTGGAATAATTCTGGAAATTTACAAAGGGCAGTGCAAGAGTTTCAGCAGGAACAGGCAACCTCAGAGTCTGCCTGACTACAGAACATACTCTTACTCAATTGCAACTCCATCACTCCAACTGTAGCTGAATTAGAAAACTTACTGAAAAAGGAATATTCCTTGCTCCTACTAATTGATGTTAAGTTGCCAAAACTTCCCTCTAGACTGAATGCATATTCATCTGCTCACCCAAAATTTCCAGCTCACTCAATGGCACTTGTTGCTCTTTCATCTTCTAAGCTTGCACCCTCAGCAAATGTATCCATCATCTATGAGTATTACTGCTATGCTCTAACACTTCCAACTATAGTAGCCATTATTATCTATCTCCCTCCATCTCTGTCTAACTCCATAACACTGGCAATTTTCTTGGCCACATCAGAATTCATCAACAGCTCATCAATCCCTTGTATGGTAGTGGGAGATATAAATATCCCCCACCCTGAAAATATCACCACTATTTCATCCAGACTTAGAACCCGAGAGGAGCACTTTAAAAAGTTCCTCCGACAAAATCATCTGGTCACTGTAAACACTCAGCAAGCTCAACGTTGTGTTGACTGGGTAACAGCTACTCCAGCTGCCTTACAGTACATCCACCAGGTTACAAGCATTCCAGAGGATATCAGCTGTGGTTCACTAGAGAAATCTGATCACAAGCCAATACATATTATCATTTCTGCCAGAAAAACCCTACCAATTGGCACCCTTCTTCAGCCGTTTACAATCCTGCCAGCCAAAGCTTCAGTATCACAGACACAGGACTTTGCCAACTACCTATCCTTGCTTACAGAATATGCATTTCCCAGCTTACCTGCATGGATTTGTGATGATATAAATGCATTATGGCTATTTTACCAGCATTTCATCATAATCACTGGCTGTCTGGCCCTGCCCACCAAGTCCTACCAAAAGCCATCTGCAAACCAACTTAAATGGAAATCCATCATTTCTGCCTTAAATTCCAGCTACCTATGTTTCCCTAACCCAAAAACACAGAACCTCCTGGAAAGCGCAATCTCCTACTCCAAGTCACTACAGATCACTGAGCATACTAGATTATGGGCTCATATCATGGATACCTTGCCCTTAGTAAATATGAATGCCACCACAAGGTCCATATCAAGAGTATACAAAGCCATGAGACCCCAAGCAAGGAGTATACCATCACCAGACAAACTGGCCCCTATATTCTTTGATTCAACCATGCATCCCACTCCTCCTTTCTACCATACTGGTAACATATCCACCAGTCCAACATCTCCAATTGTGGTTTCAGCAAAGCTTCTGGAGAAAATTTTAAAGAAGCTTCCTGCAAATACTGCACCTGGACATGACTTGATTACCTACGATCTACTCCGGGTGTGCTACTCCAAAATGAGTCACTTACTTCTCCCATTCTACTCTATCTGTGCCCAACAATTGACTACCCCAAAGGCCTGGTCACAGGCAAATGTAATACCCTTATACAAAGGGAAGGGGAAACACTCACTCCCAGGTTCTTACCGGCCAGTTTCACTCCTACCAACCTGCCGGAAAATCTTTGAGCTTATGATAGCAAGATCCTTGCAATCTCAACTATATCCATTCCATCCTTCTCAGTTTGGCTTCTTGCCCAAACTCTCCTTGGATATGGCTGTAGTGCTAAGCCATGATCATTCACTTCAATTCTCATTGCCAACCATTCTGTTTGACATTACTAAAGCCTTTGACTCTGTGGACAGAGCTCTGCTTTGGAGAAAGCTATTAGCAGTTACCACACTACCAATGACCCTTCTTGTACGTTCTCTATTTTGTGAGAACTCAGCCAAAATTTTGCATCCAAGTTGCACATCAGAGACTTATGAGGTTCCAAATGGAGTAGTCCAAGGATCTGTACTAGGTCCCTTACTATTTGTGATATTCCTACATGACTTTCCTTTATTTCCAAAAGGCCCCTCACCAGACTCTCCCTATCCACTACTAACTCTCTATGCGGATGATATCAAGATTGCTACTCCTAATCCCATAGCAGACACTGCCATCATTGAGAAGTACTTGGCTGCCAACAACCTCTCACTCTCAATTTCCAAGACAGTCCCAATTGGATGCACTACAACTATACAGAACACTAGCATTCTGCCACAACAAACTGCAATATATCTAGGTCTGCCATTTTGTCAACATGGGATTGACTCAAAGCTCCACCTGAATAATAGGATCCGTCTTGCCCAACAGGCTCTCAAAAAGCTTCTGGTAGTAGTCACTCCAGACACTCCAATTCAAAAGATCCCTATACTTCTGAAGCAGTATGTGCTGCCAGTACTTGAATTTGGTCTCCACATTATACCCCTAACCTCCAGAGAACTTCACCGCCTGGATAAATTTCTCCATCAGTGTATCAGATCCTTGGTACCTTATCTTCCAGTATCTCCCTATATCCATGCAACTAATGGAGCCTTTGGGTTCTACCCATACCAAATCCGAATGATCTATCTCCGGGCTTCCTTCCTAGTCAAACTTCAGAAATCACATAACCCCTCCATCAAACTATGGCTTCAATCTAACTCCTCCCTGAAATCTTCTTGCTGGCACACCCTGGTTGGCTCTGCTGTAGTAACAGAGCTTGCTTCAAAACTTCAAAAAGCTGAGAAACCAAGACTACTGGCTCAGGACCATCTAAGATCTATGTGGCAGAGCTACTTACAAGTCCACACACCTTTCCTACTACACCTAATCCCAGGCTGGGTTCCAGTCTTGGATTATATTGATCAGAAACATCTACAATTTGTACTTCCCCCAAAACCCCTGAATTTTATATTTACCCCTGATGAGCTTTACTTTATTGAAACAAACATTAGAGATGAAACAAAACATAAATTAGATTACTTATTAGAGAGGTTCTAGACCTCTTAATTGGCTTCTTTATTTGTACTTAGATTAGTTCTTAACCCAAATAAAGATTTCACCAACTTGGTGACTTTCCCTCCCCTAAGATCTCTCAACCTACTTTCTAAATTACTTCAGATTAACATGCTTCTTTAGATACTTGATCATAAGTAATAGATTCATCACATTGATGACTTCTCACCTTCTCCTAACTATCTATCCTCTTTAAATTAGTCAACGATTTGATTTTTTGATTGAATCTGACTCCGAATCCATCCATCCATCCATTAAATCACCTTTACTAACTATTTTTATTTTTTCCTAGGATCTGACCTTGCGATCGTAAAAAGCAGTCACAGCGCGCAACCCTAACCCTAATTTTGATCCCGCCCATCAAAAATCACCCAAAAATCTCAAAAATTGAAATTTGAAGCTGAAACTCTGGATATGCCACCAAAACCTCAACAGGAGCCCACTACACCTGAAAGGAAGGTTCTTGATTGCTTTGACAAGTCTGTCAAGAAGATTTCTTGCCCCAACTGTGGAAACAAAGGAACTATCAGAAGGAATGGAAGAGCTGGCAGACTCAGGAAGCTTACTTTTCTCTGCAAATGCACCAGGAATATTGGTATCACTCTGATGGAAGACATGCTTGGCAAGCTGAAGACTCCCTCTCCTCAAGCACTCTCTCCTGCCCAGTTTCTGAACAGGCTTGCCTCCCCTGCTGCTGCTTCACCAACAAGAATTGCCTCTGTTACTGCCTTGGATACTCCTTCTCCTCCTGCCAGGATATCTCCTTTTGTGCCTGAATCTGCCAGTCCACTTTCCTTGCCTCCAAGAAGCCCACTGTCAATGGACTCTATTCCTGCCACTGCTCTCCCAGATGCCAGCACTTCTACTGATGCATTTCTTCAGAGATTCCTTGCAATTGAGAAGAGAATTGCTGATTTAGAGGCTGCCAATACTGCCCTGGCTATTGAAAACAAGAGACTGGATGCCCAATGCAAGAAGCTCAAGAATGAAGCCAATACTGCCCTGAAAACTGCCAGAGATGCCTTGCAAAAAGCTTCCTTGGAGTGCCACTGCCTTACCACTACTGCTCAGCCCCAGCCTCCTGCTTCTGTTCCTGTTCAAGAGCAAGATCCTGTTCCACAGAAAAGCTACTCCAGTGTTTTACAGAACAACTGGATAGTGAACTCTGTTCCTCCCAGAAAACCTGCTTCTACTGCCTTCTCCCAGGTGACCTCAGTTCCTGCTTCAGTCTCTGCCTCTCCACCTGCACCAGCTGCCACCACCTCTACAGTCACCTCAGCTATACCTCAGACTTATGCAGGCAAGGTTCTAGCAAGAATTATCAGCACATCCAGCTCCAGTACTATTCAGCAAGACACATCAAGAAAACCTTCTACTGAGAATGTGGACTCCAATCTGACTACTGCAGCTCCATTGCAACACAGAAGGACTTACAAGCCCCCAGCAAACCTACCACCAGCTTCTACCTGGACTGTGGTGTACTTGAAGCAAGTTCCCTGGACTCCCATTTCCAACATCAGGAAAGCACTCAAGGCATGCAATATTCAGCTCTCAAGAATTGTCAACCTGGCCTGGAGAAAAGGGAAGATTCTGGAGGTTATCCTAGACCAAAACATTGCTGACCCATTTGTTGCCTTTGTGGAGAAGAACCTTAACTGGCTGAAAACTGACTTCAAGATAGTGCCTGAAGAATCTGAATCCTCTGACTCTCTACTGTTCAACAAGCCTCCAGCCCATGTTGCCATTCTGTCTTTCTTTGCTGCCATCAAGAGACAAGCCCCCTCCTATGATGTGGCATACTTCCTCAAGAATCATGCCATTTCCCTCCTTGCTGACTTAAGTGATGCACCATTTGAAGAGCTCTGGGACTCTGCAGGTCACATTGTCAATGCTGCCTCTGAAGAAGCTACAACCTCTGCCTGACTACCTGAAGTTCTGTTGCTTAACTGCAACAGCATACAGCCATCAAGACCAACTCTAGAGAGACTTCTTTCAAGATTTTCCCTCCTGTGTTTGATTGATGTCCAGCTACCCTCTATACTTTTGACTAATCTATATTGCTTTTCTACTCCTAGAACAAAGAATACCTCCTCTATCTGCTTCATCTCTTCTACCATCAATACTCCTCAGCTCTGTGTTCCTCTTTACTCCCCTTACTGTGCTGCTCTCCAGTTGCCAACTATCAGTCTGGTGCTCTGCTATCTGCCTCCAAGTCTTGCCCTTCAGGAAGTGCAAGTTATATGCCAGAAGGTTCAGCAATACCAACAATCTATATCAACACCTGTTATCTTGCTTGGAGATCTCAACATTCCCCATCCTGAGAACAAGACTACTCTGACTGCAAGAATGAAGCCAAGGTCTACATTCCTACTGAACTTCCTGAGAGAAAGCCACCTGCTAGCACTAGGTGCTCAATCTGAGAAAAGATGTGTTGACTGGATCTGCCCTTCTGCTGCTGCCCTCTACTTTGTGAATGAAGTTAAGCAATTCTCTGGAGCTGAGCTAGGATCCTTGAGAGCCTCTGACCACCCAGCCTGGTCCCTTTCTATGCAACCAGTTGTGAAGAAGAAGCTGCCAAAACTTACTGTGCTCACCCACAAAGCTACCAAGAATCAGAAGAAAGACTTTGGGAACTACTTGAAGCTTGCCAGTTTGCTACTTTCTCTGCCAGATGATCTCAACTATGCCTGGCTCTTTGTGAAGCATCTGATTCTGGTGTCTGCCTCCCTCTCACTGCCATGCAAGACTACTGCTGTTACCTCAAGAAAATGGGAATCCATTGTTTCAGCCCTGCAACAAAGCTACCTGAGTTTCCCTAACCCAAAAACAGAGAAACTCCTCCTGACAGCAATACACCACTCCAAGGCAATTCACCACACTCTGCATACTCAGCTCTGGGATCATATTATGAGTTCTTTGCCTCTGCAATCTTCCAACTCTATAACAAGAACAGTATCAAGACTCTACAGGGCAATGAGGCCCTCTTCCAGGAAGTTACCTTCAACAGAACAGCTGGCTAACATCTTCTTCTCTACAAAGCAGTACTCAACTCCTGGCTTTCATCCTGACTTCAAGACTCTGCCCATCCCACTTGCACTTGATCAAAGGAGAATCCATAATGTGCTCAAGAGGCTTCCCAACTCTACTGCTCCAGGTGTGGACACAATCTCCTATGAGCTTCTGAAGACTAGTACCAAGGCCATGTCTGCACTTCTGCTTCCACTGTTTCAGCAATGCTCAGCCCAGCTTTCTACTCCTGAGGAATGGTCCTTTGCAAATGTTCTGCCACTGTACAAGGGTAAAGGAAAGCACCTGGATCCTAGCTCCTACAGGCCAATATCTCTGCTGCCCACCTGCAGAAAGGTGTTTGAGCTTCTGCTTGCTCAGGAGCTCTACTCTGACTCCCTCAAGTTTCATCCTGCACAGTTTGGCTTTGTTCCTGGCCTCTCCTTGGAATATGCAGTCATACTTAGCCAAGATCACTCTCTCCAGTGCAAGTATCCCTCTGTTCTGTTTGATATTACTAAGGCCTTTGATTCAGTTGACAGAAATCTGCTTTGGTCCAAGTTGCAATGCTTCTCCAGTACCTCTCTCACCCTCCTTGTCAGGTCTCTGTTTCTGGATCCACAAGCAAGAATTCTGCACCCAAGTGAGCAATCAGCTGTGTTCTCAGTTCCTAATGGAGTGGTTCAAGGCTCTGTGCTTGGTCCTATACTGTTTGCCATCTTCCTGAATGATTTCCCAAGACTCTCAGCTGACTGCCTGGTTACTCTCTTTGCTGATGACATCAGAATATCCTCCTCCAATGTGCAACAAGACTCCCAGACCATCCACCAGTATCTGCAGAAGAATAATCTCCAGCTTTCCATTGCAAAGACAGTACCTTTGGGCTCTCCCATCAACTTGGAGAACTCCACTCTACCTGCTCAGGTTTCTGCTACATATCTTGGCTTTCCTTTCCTTCCTACTGGACTAGACTCTGGAGCACACCTGAAGAAGAGAATTATCCTGGCAAGACAGGCACTCCACAAGCTACTGGCTGTTACTCCTCCTACAACTTCAGCTCCCAGCTGCCTCCTTCTACTCAAGCAGTTTGTCTTCCCTGTCCTGGAATTTGGCTTACCACTTCTCTCTCTTACTTCTAGAGACTGCACTAAGCTTGACAAGTTTGCAGTATGGTGCATTACCTCCTTGGTGCCTCATTTGCCTGAATGCCCCTACAGACATGCCATTCTTGGTGCTTTTGGGTTTATGCCCTATAGGATCAGACTTCTCTACCTTAGAACCAGATTATACCTCAGACTTCACAACTGCAACAACCCACTGATTAAGGCCTGGAAGAGAACACACCACACAACACCTGGCTCCTGCTGGAGAACTATACTTGGAGATCCTGAAGTCAAGAAGTGTGCTCACTATATTCTGCAGTCAGAAAAACCCAAGCTGGCCTACCTGAAGTACTTGACAGACCTTTGGCAGCAATATCTGCAGCAGCACACTCCCTTTATGATGAATATCAATCCTTATCACATTCCCCTCATTAATGTTGTTCACAAGTCATTCTTACCTCTCTTGCTACCTCCCTTCCCACTGAACAGTGTCTTGAGCACTGAAGAACTATCATCACTTCTTATTAACTTACCTACAAATTCCCCTTAGCTACACACTCTTGTATCAAAGCTACAACAGTAGCGCTGGCTTCTTTGTTTCTACTGAAATAAAGATTTCACCTGTTGGTGACTGTCTCCCCCCCTAACCAAGAACACTTAGCCTTGTGGTTATCCCTAACCCTTCCATACCCATGGTTGTGGGTTCAAATCCTGGATCCAACAATTTGATCAATAAATTGATGTGTGCTCATTGGGAGATGGCTTGATCAACCATTGGGCAAAGTAAAGGATCTGATTGGCTGAAATCCTTGAAATGCTAATTGGCCAGATTTGCCTAGTAAACTTGGCCAGTGATCACCCAGAAATTCCTCTCAGTTCCCCCAGTCTACTGGCCATTCCGGCCACAATTCAGCTACCGCAAACCAGTATAACTTGGCTCAGATATATTCTGATTCTCACTTCTCAGGCCTGGCTTTCCAGGAAACAACTCTCAGACCTAGCTAACTAGGAAATATAGTACCATTCTGCTTGTCAACTCTCAGACCTGGCTTACCAGGAAGATATCTCTCAGACCTAGCTTTCTAGGAATAACTTCAGATTAACTTGCCTTCTTTAGATACTTGTCATAAGTAAATAAAGATTTCACCACTTGGTGACTTTCCTCCCCCTAACCCTAAATTCTGAGATTTTCAATTTCAGATCTTTCCTCTCTTTTCTTCTTAACTATTTTCCACCCTACCACCCCAACTACTCCTTTCTTCTTATTATCTACTTTTCCATGTCTTTACCCAACTTTCACTCTTTACAGACTTCTTACTTTGAACAAAGAGTTTCACTTCTTGAGGCTGAAAACTCTATGTTGAAATCCCAGATCCAGGTTCTTTTCAAAACTCTCTCTGAACTTCACCCAGCACACTCTACTTCTCTTTCAGCTTCTTCCTTACCTTGCAACCCCTCAACCAGCTCTTCTTCCAGTCAATCTGAACACTGTCAGCAACCAGCAACTCCTGCCATTCATACTCAGACATACTCCCAAGCACTTCAAGCCCATCCAAAGCCAGCTGCCCTTTCAACAAGACAGTCACCTAAGCCAGTGCACCCTAGAGCCAGAAGAAGATTCCCTGTCAGCCCTGATACTCCTCCCACTGCCAATTGGGCTGTTTGCTATTTCAGAAATGCTGGCTATCTCCCAATTTCATAACAAAGAAACTACCTCAAGGACCTAGGTATTCATATGCCTAAGATTATTAACATTCAGTACATTGCCAGGGATCTCTTGGAAGTTATTCTTGACAAAGATAATGTTGAAGATTTTACAGAAGAAGTCAAAAGTATGCTGGATTGGGAGCTCTCAGAGCATATATTCAGACATCATTTGGACATTCCACTCTTTGTACCATTCTCTCTGGAAAAAGAACTCCTCAAAAGGTTTACCAGCTTGTTGAAAAACTCTCCTTCCCTTCAAGTCACAAACTTCCTCAAGAAATACTACAGTGAACAAGCAGTTTTGCTACATTCTCCTCTAGACTTCAATATTGAGGATATTTGGGATGCAGCAAAGTCCAAGTTTATTTTGTAGGCTTTCTGCATCTCAACTATTCATATTCAAATTTGGCTTCTTTATTTATGATTTAAATAAAGATTTCACCATGTGGTGATTATCATCCCCCCCTAACTGCTTCTAAGGTTTACTTGGATAGTTCCTTCTCCAACTGCATCAAGTGTTCTATTGTCACCCATAAAAACCTTCTTAATTGGAATTTCTTGATATTGGGTAAAAAGTTCTTTTTGGCATGTAAAGTGATGAGATGCTCTAGAGTCAATATACCATGTCTGAGAATCCTTGTTTGTGGTCATATTTAGTGCAGATATGAATAGTCTATCTTCAGTTGTTGCAGCATTTCCATATTCAGGCTTCTTTTGCTGATTATCTTTCTTTTTGAGACACCGGTCTGGTGTGTGTCCTTTCCTTTTGCAGTTGTTGCAAAACAGGTTACTGTTGCCTATGTAGGGTCTTGGGTATCTCCTTTGCTGGTTATCATTGCTTATTAAAGCATTCTCTTCTTCCTTCTTATTGGCACTTGATTTTCTTAATTCTTCATCCAGGAGCCTTCCATGTACATAATTTAAGGTCAAATCTTCAGTTCTGGACTCTAGGGCTGATACAAGGCCCTGAAACTTGTCTGTCAGGCTATTCAGGACGGTAACTATCACATCCTCATCAGTAGTTGGTACGCTCACAGATTCCATCTCATCTACCAGCAGGGTAATTCTGTTAATTAGATATTTCATTTCTTCTCCTGGCAGCATCTTTGTAGTAAAGAATTTTTGTCTCAGATACATTTTCTTGGCAGCTGAACATGACTGGTAGGTGTCTTCTAATGCTCTCCAGGCATTCTTTGCCATTTTTGCTCTTGAGCATTGAATTAGCAATTTGTCCTTGACATTAAGGCAAATGCAGTTAAAGGCACTTTGTTCTTTCTTCTGGTACTTTATGGCTTCCTCTCCCACATTTTTAGGAGGGCATTCTTCTCCCATGACAATATCCCAAAGGCCTCTTTCTTGTAGCAGCATCTTCATCTTGACCTTCCACACTTGGTAGTTAGATCCATCCAACTTTTCAGCAGAGGAAAAATTCCAGTAATAGCAGTAGTAGACATTGCAGAGAGTAACATCTTGGGGCTCATAGCCTGTTGTAAGAGTCTTGGAGATATTGGAAGTGATTAGGAGAACATGCAGATTAGGTGGTTTTCACTTAATGATTTATTGAATGTAAAAGTAGTGTTTATACTTTTACCTGATCTTGGCATTACAAGCATGTAGAATAGATTAAGGAAGGTTGCAAGAGCATGTGTGCAAAGTTTGGGGCTGTTTGGACAACCTATCTAATTTTCATGTTCTGGGTAAATATTCCAAGTAAATCCCAACAAGGAATTTGGTCAGTATTCTCTGGGATATGAAGGTAATGATCTAAGTGACTAAGTTAGGTGAATATTTAGGTGGAAATACAAATTTTTTACAACACAATATCTACCAGTTCTCCCAATAGCTTCCAATATCTCCAAGACTCTTACAAGAATAATTGGGTGAAGATATTATAAGTAAATCCTGATAATAAATTTGGTCAGGACAAAATATTAATCACAGAAAAAGATCTATGTGACTGAGTTAGCATGAATATTTAGGTAACAGCTTATTACTTACAACACTCACATGACTTTGTCATAGTTCAAGATTGCACTCTATGTGCAAATTTCCCAATAGAGCACTAGAGCCCTAGCCCTAACCATGACAGTAGTCAAATTTGAGAAACTTGGAATTCTGCTGGCCTTTGCTTATTTTTTCAGGGGGAATGCTTCTGGTAATAGTAACAGCTAAGAGCTCTATGCTTCCCAAGCTATTGACAATGTTGGCTTTAATAATTCTTTCACACAAGTGTTTGCAGTATATCTCAGTCAAAGATGATATCATGATTCACATTGCCACAACTTAACCTATCCTTCCTTATCTGTAATACTCATACATTTACATCAAGATGTTTGCCAGTATGGGGCATTTTGTAGTCCCAAGAAAAGGTCAAGTATATATGATAAATCATCAAAATAATTCCAAGAATATATATTATGTGTGAAGTCAGAATGCCCAAAGTGTCAGGTGCTGCACTAATTTTATGCATCAGTATTGCCTATAATATTAAGATTTTGGACTCATATCAGATTGATCAATGTACCTTGAAGGCAGAAGTAACTCCCGTAGTTGAATAGCCACCACTAACGCTGGTATGATATTCTATAATATAGAACTTATTCTATTTGCAAAATGATGGTCGTACTATCTTTTTTCTCAATCTAATAGCACCACCGTAATAAATAGATTCGGGAGTCAAGGGAATCGTAAGCTCCAGTGAAGTTATATCAGAACCATGTGTAAATAAACTTAATTTGTATTACTCTGCATGTAGCAAATATATTTATATAGTATTACAATACATTCTCCCAGTCGTCATAAGGTCATGTAGACAACTAGTGATATTTTACCAATCCCAATATGCTTTAAGCTGAGCAGACATGTAAAGCGAGTAAGCGCCAACCGTTAACCGCTCTGTTCAATTTTTGTGTAGCACATAGCAGCCAGCCACTCTAAGCCCACATCCATTTGTATTGGAGACTGTATTCTGTAGTTATACATAATACAATTTTGGATTTGTACATAAAACTCGGTATCAGTTCATTTATATAAATTGGAATTTTTAACCCGAATTATCAAACAGGCTTCTGCCACAAATTCGCACACTAACCAATCCCGGCATGTTGGCAATACGCCTGGAATTAAATATTCCGATGGATGGAAAAATCCAGTAATTGCTTGATAACCCAAGCTTTACACTACGAGAAACACATTTAAATTCTACTTGCCAAAACCAGATTGTTCTCGTTGTGTACTATCGCTTGGTTTTTCGCTTCCGATGCGGTTTCTTGGGACAAGCAATTCACCATCCATACGGTCTACTCACATCCATTGGTGAGCCAGGTGTTGAGATTGGGAGTGGCTATGAGAGCGTCAACAGGAATAGCGCTCCACTGCATGACTGTGTCCTTACACTCAGCACCCACTACCTCTCAGCGCATATCTGAATCAGAACTGGGTGGTTAACCAGAGTTAAAGCTAACTCCCTGGCAATCCCTACCACACAAGTCAAAATTAAAACGCCTAGTCTAGCCACATGCAAATCACCGAAATTGGAAATATCCAGAGAAAAATTCACCATCATCGGGGCACCTAGCTGCTCGTGTTTCCTTCGCCAGCCTGATCTCTCACGTGCCATTGACTTGCTACTGCTATAGGCTTTTAAGCAGGCTTATTGCTAACTAATGTGCCAAGTCCGGCTTTAGATGAATTCGATCGAACATTGACATCATGGATACGGCAGCATCATTCACATTCATGCAAGATGTAGAGAGCGGTTGAGACCATGATCCTAGGATCACCCAGGAATCGTTAACCAGGGCTAATTGCGTCGCCCCTTGGCTATGCCCACTAGGCTCTGAGCGCAGTCAGCTGGATTGGCCGGGCAGATTCAATCCTTGATCGGGCAGCCTGATGAGGGAATTCGATTGATCAGTGTGGTGTTTACATTTCCCACTCGCATGGCCGCAACCTAGATATAAGTATTGCGACACCACATCACTTCTCATCTCAACGGTGCGTCACCATCAAGAGTATCATCGAGGATTGCACTACTGATCACAATGCTAGACGTTGGTCCTCTCTGGGCAGGACAAGCCGCAGGCTGCTATGTCATACGAGGTAATTGGTGCGACATTTCTTGACATGCTCAATAACCTACTACTCCTGTGGCATACACTGACCTTGTCACTAGCCACTGTGAAGCGTTGGCTCTCATCACAACGATGGTCGTCAAACACATTCAAGCTTGCTTTCAGATAATTGACCATGATTGGATAATCACATCCTATTTATAAGATTGCGTCAAGCGCGGGATCATGTGCCTCGTGAGCACTTGGATCGCTTGGAGATTATTTAACCGCGCGGCCGAATTGATTTGTGTCCGTTTCATATTCACAAATAGGGGTATATGTGTGCTGATGGGCCTATCAGGGTGGACGGCGGTCGTTTTGGGAAGCTGGCAAGTCTAATATGGACGTGCAATCAGTATGATTATATTGCATGGGCTCTTGTTAACCTTCTAGGCAAGGTGGGGTGGCATGAGGCTAAGGGTGATGCTGTGACTGATAATTCCAAATGATTCGAAATAGCGGCAGCGTTTTCCTCCGAAATCCACATTCCACCCAACCAGGCTGAGTCATACAGGCTAGGGAATTTGCGTTGACAAAGCTTATTGATCAAGGCTCGTCAATTTTGTAGTAGCATTATGATATGCTGACATATATATACTAATTTATACATCCTGCACAGTCATTCTGCCAATTATCACCTCAATCACCCGTTAAATCATGGCAATTTCGATGCTACCCCAGTGTTCAGTGCAATTAACTCATAAATGAAACAGCTTGTAAATAACTTATTAATGTGACTTGGCTCTTTTAAACTTCCCTGGAAACCTACTTGTCCGTGTCTATATACCCCTCCCCCTATTTTCCAGAGTCAAAAGCTTTTATCTTGAGAAACTTGCAGCTGTAGAATTGTTCTTACCGTTTATCTCAGGTTGCTTCACCTTATCATCCACATAGTACAGCTCTTTCCTCCACAAAATGGAAGATCCACTCATCTACGCTCCTCCACAAACCCCTCGCAAAGCCAACACCAAAGAAACCACTAGGTCGGTCTCCAACTCCCCACAGATCCAACCAGGCTCTATAACCCCCTCCGAGTCTGTCTTTGTTACTCCTGACAGTTCTCAACGTATTCCACAATCAACAGATATATTACCTGAGGAGCCTACCACACCTTCACAACCTTTCCCAGCACATACTACACCTGAGCGAGCTTTGGCCTCCAATGACCAGATTGTACCCCAATCAGCAGGAACTCCCATTTCTTCCAGTAACACAACCAAGGACTTCTTTGCGTCCATGCTCAATGCTGCAACGACCGCTGCCTCGAATTTGACTTCATTGAAGGCAGCTAAAGCGGAGAATGCTGAGACAAAGTCTCTCTCCTCCAGCCCAGGCTCTGTCAAGGTTGATGATGAGCGTCGGCAAAATTCCACACCGCGTTTTCCGCAAGTCAATCAGCCAGCAATGGCTACCGCAGCTACTGATTTATCGACTGCCTCGGCAATAACTACCAATCCGCCAGCTCTGACATTAGAGCAACTGGAGCAGATCAATTGTAGTTCGCAGAATAGCCAAGTCAACAATTCTTCAACTGCTTCAGAAAAAATTCCGTCAGATTCCGATGGGGCTTCCTCGGAGCAGGCGGACGATTTGTCAAATATGAGCAGGTCCGGCAGTCTTCGAAAGTCCAACCGCTCTAGGAGCAAGAGTGATGCCACTACTGATTTCGAGGACACGGCAAGCACCGATGCTGCCAACCTAAATGCCGCTGCCAAAAAACGAAATGCAGACTTCCATAATCTCTTCAAAAATGTACCCCTCAACGAAATATTGATTGAAGGTAACCATTTTTAATAAGGGTATATGGTATAGTAGCTAAAATGTTTTCCAGATTACTCCTGTGCAATTCAGAAAGATATTCTCGTTCATGGACGCATGTATATCACTGAAGACTATGTTTGCTTTTATGCCAACATCTTTGGATTCGTAACCAACGTACGAACAGTAATATATCACCTTTCTTGCTCAGCATTACTCACGATTTCTGTATTATAGATCGTAGTAGAATTCAAGGAGGTGGTTGCCATCGAGAGAAGAAATATGGCGTTTTTTGTCCCTAATGCAATCCTTATATCCACGCTGCACAACAAGGTATCTACTTGCTCAGTGTTGCTGACCGCACATCGTAGGAACTTCCCATTAATCCCACTCCCCGCAGTATCTTTTTGCTTCATTCTTGACGAGGGAAGCTGCCTTCAACTGCCTCGTTGATCTTTGGAGAAAAAACCACCCAGCTCTTATAGAGAATCTCGCCTACTCGAACTCCGAAAGCAATCTTGAGTCTCCTTACAACGTGAGCTCTCAGCCTGACTCTGCTTCTGGTACCGATTCTGGAGATTCTAGCTCTGACGAGTATTCCGATGAGGTTAGCGTTGGATCACACGACGAAGAGGTAGACACCGAAGATGTAGACCAGAGTGAAATTCAGAGAGGTGGGTAGCAGTGTTTATTCCTTCTATCGAATCTCACCCGTAACTCGTTTCTTGATCTTAGGCCGTAGTTTGACATCCAACCTACTTGCTGCGCCTTCTCGGTCTGGCACAGCTCCATTGTCCAAGGAGACCTCTAGAGAAAGACAAAATGCGCCTAGCCCAAGTCCCGGAGGTGTTGGAAGCACACCCACCACGGCCCCAGAAACCGAGGTATCCCCTGGCAACACAAAGCAGACCGTATGTGAATGCTATGGGAAAGATCACCTCGAAAACCCAGTTTTAGACACGCTACTCCCGATGCCCCTCGCCAAGGTGTACGAGCTGCTCTATGGGGACGACACGCGCTGGGTTGAAAACCTGCTGACCGAGTCAAAAAACAAAGGTAATCTTTTTATTTACCCTTTGCACTATCCAGTCCAACCTAATTTTGCCGTTATCCAGATGTTGAGGTTAGCGCTTGGAAAGAGAACAAAAGAACATTAGTTTACATCAAGCCAATCAATGCACCAATAGGTACGAATATTGTTCCCAAGTAAATATAGCTCTTGACTAATTGGTTGAATCAGGGCCAAAGCAGACAAAATGCACTGTGACTGAGGAAATCGAGCACAAAGACTTTGATAAGTGCGTCTATTCGCTGCAATATCCAACTTTATGAGTGTCAGCTAACCACTTCCTCAACTCAGATACGTGTCTGTGGTAGCTACCGTCTCTACGCCAGATGTTCCCAATGGCACATATTTCAATCCCAAAACTCGCACATGCTTGATGCATGCCGGAGATGGTAAAACCCGCATGATTGTTTCTTGTGGTATTGTCTGGCACAAAAGCTCTTGGTTCAAAGGTAGCTGTTGACACTCCATTTTTCGGATATGTTTGACCTTCACGCTAAAATACCATCATCAGGCCAAATTGAGCGTAGCACCTTAGATGGAAGTTTGGAAGCAGCCAAAGACATTGAGAGCGCAGTCAAACGCCACCTTGTAGATAATCCTTCCAACATCTCTCCAAACAAGACGAGTGAGACAAAGAAAAGAAAGAAGCCAAAAAAGAACCAGCACAGGGCAAATAAGCACGAAAAAAAGCATGGGGACGCTAACGAGAAGGGTGGCCAAGCAGCCATTGCATCGCAATCCACTGCGAGGTCCATGTTTGACCTTAAGAACCTTGCCTCATCGTCAACCTTGATTCTACTAGCTATCATGGGCATTCTACTTGTCTCTAATATTATTAGCTGGTATCAGATTCATACCATAAGCAAACAGATTCGCTCTGCTGGGCTTTCCGACTATCAGAATCCCGAGATACCGAAAGTGGTATTAGATGAACCTGTAAGAGCGGAGGCTGAATTGGTGTCGGATGTTGAGGTATCGCAAGATGCGGAGCAGCCCACTTTGCGAGATATCGGGATGCAGCTTCAGTACGTAGGAAAATTGCTTGGCAATATAGATAACAAAGTAAACAAGATGGTGCAGTTAACTGAGGACCAGGAATCCTCTGTGTGAACCTCAATGCCGACACAACCTTGTGCGCCTAGTACGAAAGCCTACATATCAACTCCAACTGAGTTTAAGCCGAACCGACCATAATATTCGTAATATACTTTATCAATCCTCCATCCCATCTCATGTAAACCTACACGTAATCATCTTTAAAGTACTGGCCAGGTAGTGCAACTGCCCACTGCTATCTGCTCACCTGCCAACAATACTATGTACCCTCACCTTGGTATGTCACTACCACTTCTAGCACCACCAAAATCCACGTTGTTCTACTTTGGATCTAAGCATTGATTAATCGATGAAATAAACATTCTGCTGAATACACTACCCCTTTGACCATGATTTGGCATTGGAGGCTATACACCCGGTAGGACTGTATAAGGATATGGGGCCTTGGTCGAGGAATGTTGCAAACCTCAGCCGCCGCCTACTCCTTGTCTAAACCATATCCTGATGCGTACATAACTCAGGATGAATCGTATCGTATACCTTGACAAGTTCATGGAGCTGATGAGGGATTATTCAATAACTCGACTTCAGGTGGCCGCAGTATTCAATTGGACACTTTACTTCTACGAGGCCTTGGGCAATTGTAAGTCAGGACAGTCCAGGAACGAAATTTAGGCATCCTTGACAGCACGTGGACGCGTAAATCACGGGTATCATTCAAAGACACCTTCATACAGTATGATACCCATCTGGTGAACTTTTGCAAGTTCTCCTGAACACAATCTTTTACGAAATGGGTACGATGACAACCTCTAGCTAGCTAGAGTTGTTTATTGATGGTTCCGTTAGTACAAGGCTCATCAAGGTTTACACTAATGCAATACTTGCAAGCTGGGTGTTATCGGTCCACTTGGCTCACCAATACTTCGGGCACCAGGTGTTCCAACAACATAGCTATGTCCGCTCGCGGCCTTCGTACATTTATTCAAGCAACTTCATGGTGATCTCAGCTAGAGTTCGGCCATAAACAATTTGTTGTTGATAAACCTCCTTACTTTGAAAGGATCATTATGTGCTCAGGGCTCACTTACTTCATTCTTCAAACCTCGGCCAATCTCTCCCCGATATTTACTCTAATGAAACCCGCGACGGACCTAGAGATCCGCCATCCTTTGGCTCCTAACGTGTAGTATCTACCATTTGATATGGAAGAAAGTGGTGGTCATCGTCGGCAATGCAACATACTGCACACACCACCTGGCTGCTTGGTTAAAATATAAGATTCGAGTGTTGAATCCTCTAAACTACCGCCTTGTTTAAAGAGTAGGACCTCACACTATATGTAACCAGGTCAAACAAGCGTATCCTTCATGCTTCAAAGCACATAGTCTGGTTGAATACCCCTTGCTCTAAGGGGAACCCGAACTCGTGCATTCTGGTGGCAGAGACTGGCAAGTCACCTGAACACTTGGAACTCATATTGTTCGTTAAACTTGACCCTTGGTAGAATCATAATAATACCCTTTGTTCCAACAAAGGCAACATAGATTCAATTCTTTACCTCAGTTCTAGTTGGAGCATAAAATCAACCATGAGCAACCGAGGGCCCTAATATAAACAGGAAGTCTAAGGGCCAGGGGGTCTCCAAACATATGACTTGGAATTATCTTCATCTGGGATCCATCCTGACAGCTCATTGGAAACAATCCTCTCAAAAGATAAACCGTTGAGAAAACGTGCCATCACCGGCTTTTCCAAAAAGTGATTTCGGTTAAGGGCGAAGCCTTTTTGTTTTTTTTCCGCAAGTCCTCTCTACACGAAATTTGGTGACCTTCAGCAGGCCAGCCCTCTTGGCAACCTCTGTATATTGAGCAATACTTTGTGTAACCCTGGGCATCATAAACCTAGTTGAATGATACCAAGTGTGGCTTCATAATAGCACAAAAAGAAGCAGAGTTAGGTTTGCACCCTCGGGTGTACACTCCACAACCTGCTGTTGCATATCCAAATGCTACATATATAGAACACGTATTTTCAACAAGGATTGAGAGTGAACCAGACTCTACGAATCCTGTGATTCCAAATATTGCATATTGTATAACCACCTTGAAATACTTTTCATACATCGCATGAATAACCACGATTTGGATTCGAGTTTTTACATCACTTAAAAGTGCAGGTACACACCAATCAGCAAGACTGGCGCCGGCTAGCTAGCAACATAATTGGTTATCGTATGGATTGGAGAGGCGATTGTATAATCCATTATGCGAGGATCACTTCTGGTATAACAGTGAGGCTCAGAAAATGGTGGGAAATTTTTTCGAATCGCTAGACCTGTGGCAGTAGATCCACTGAGCCAACACCCATTATTGGATTTAATCAAGATTGGAGGTTTCTTGATTTGAATGGCATGTAGTGGTTTTGGCAGCCTAGTTGCCCGAGATTTTTTTTCTTTTTTTTTAGTTCCAAAAGAGAATTATTTATTCTCCTGCTGGCAACACTATACGTTCAACCGACACTGACACACAATGGCCCCAGTCCGCAAGAAGAAAAGAACCGATTCTAAGCCCAAGGCGGCCAAGAAGGAGATTGAGGAAGCCACCGCGCAGATTAGATCTCTCGAGAAGGAAGTCCAAGAAAGCAAGAAGAATCTGAACGACATTGTTAAAATTGTCGCTTTCTGTGAGGTACACTTGTAAAAGACCCTAGGCCACCAGCTGCGGAGTTACTCAACCTGATTTTCCCTCTCCCCCTAGAACGAGCATCCTGAGGTCATTTACGCCGCAATCAATTCTCTACAGAGAATCTTCGTTGATTTCTTGAAGAAGGGGCAGCTTCAAAAGGTCAAGGAAAACCCCAACGCCGATGGAGCCGAAAAGGCCAAGTTCGTAGTATCCACCTGGTTGCGTGATCACTACATCCAATACTATAACCATCTCCTGAAGCTCCTCTCGCACAAAGAGCCTACCCTGCAGGTACAGTCAAATGTGTTTTCTCCGTTAGAAACCGAAATTAACGCCTAGTCAACCTCTTAGGTAACCGCACTCAACCTGCTTTTGGACTTCACCGCCAAGGAGACAACGGTTACTGGTGTGTTCCCCAACTTTTTGTACTACAAGATCGTTGAAACCCTAGCCAACAATGAGAATTTCAACGGCGGTCTTCAGTCATCATTAATGGAAAAATACCTCAACTACTACGATGATTTGAGATACTACTTTTTGAAGGATCTGGCCAAGGTGTTCAGTACCGAGCTTACCAGATCGACCGACAAATCGAAGCTTGTGGCCAACGGATTCGCCATCCTGGAACAGCTAAGAACAATGCCCACGGATGAAAGCGAGATTGATGAGTTTTGGACCGATGAGCCCAAGGTGGACGAGAGCGACGCTGAGAAGAAGCCATTGCTTCTGCAACTCCAGGCACATCGCAAAGTGTTTAGCGACTGCTGGATTGCTTTTCTCCGACTCCCCCTGACCACCGACATCTACAAAAAGGTCTTGGTCATGATGCACAAGAAGATCATTGTTCACCTGCCACAGCCCACTCTCCTGATGGATTTCCTGACCGACTCTTACAACGCCGGCGGTGCCATCAGTCTCCTCGCTTTGAACGGGCTGTTTACTCTCATCCACGAGCACAATCTCGACTATCCGGATTTCTACAAGAAGCTGTACGCTTTGCTGGACCGCAACGTGTTGCATGTGAAGTACAGATCCCGCTTCTTCCGCCTTCTTGATTTGTTCTTGAGCTCCACCCATCTCTCGTCCAGCCTTGTGGCTGCATTCGTCAAGCGCCTCGCGCGTCTCTCGCTTTCGGCTCCGCCTGCTGGTATTATCATCATCATCCCCATCATCTACAATCTACTCAAGCGCCACCCCTCCACCATGGTGCTTATTCACCGTGGACCCGATGACCAAGTGGAGACCGCCGAGGCTGACCCTTATTGCTTCTCGGAGGCCGACCCCTTGGAGTCGAACGCCATGCAGAGCTCGTTGTGGGAGATCGAGACCTTGAAGGACCATTATTTCCCCAATGTCTCGTCTCTGGCCAAGATCTTCTCCGAGAAGTTCAACAAGCCCTCGTACAACCTGGAGGATTTCCTCGACCACACCTACACAACTCTGATTTCCGCCGAGCTTGGAAGGAAGGTGAAGAAGACCCCTGCGCTGGCCATCGAGGGCAGCCAGCAGCTCTTCAACGAGGACGATGTATATTCTTCGTTGTGGACCTTGGCATGATGCCCCTCCCCCACCTCATTATATCTTTTCAATTGTGTGTAAACCCTTTTCATTTTTGCTTCCAACTTGAGTTTAATCGCCAGCTACGAACCATTGCAAGTTATAGATAGATCAACAAGATGTGTAAAATCTGAAATCTTTTAGTACAGTAAAGAGGCCTATTCAAGTAACTGGCGCGGAATTGATTCTGAGTTGCCGTGTATGTGCGTGCGTGCGCTGATGATGATGTGATGTGGGCCATCCTCGGGGTTGCCGGCCCCGTATGGATGGCCGTTCTCCCACGTGAACAGATCTTGGGCAATGCCATATTCATCCTGATAATCAACCGAATCGGCCGAAATCCCCACTCATCTTGGAAACTCCCATCATCAGGCGATTGGTTTCGGAGCCGAGCCGTCGTCTATATAAGTAGAGAGATTTGGGGATCCCACAAAATTGGTCGGCTTCTGGAACCATGAGCATTCTTCAAAGAGGCAACTTCGTTTCTTCACGCAGCCTGGGGAATATCAGGCACGGCGTTTCCGGTCTTCTGCTGAATCGGGGTTTCCACTCCAGCTTTGCACGCGACGAGCCTCGGGCCAGGTTGGAATACGACCACTACGAGCCTACCGAGCGGGTCGCTGGCGGCTCGAGTACCCCCTTGTTGATCCTCCACGGGCTTTTTGGCTCCAAGAAAAACTGGAAGACACTTGCCAAGAGATACGTCAGCGGCCTCAACACTGATGTATATGCCCTCGACTTGAGAAACCATGGTGAAAGCCCACACATGGTGCCTTTGAACTACGATGCCTTGGCTCGGGACGTTTCTGAGTTCCTAAAAACCAAGGGCCTTTCCAAGGTCAACGTGATTGGACATTCAATGTAAGTAGAACCCAGCCTTCCTTCTTGGCGCTTTCCCATGCAGCCGCGGTTCCGCTGAGCTAACCTGTTGTCCTGCGTAGGGGTGGGAAGGTGGCCATGACTCTTGGCCTGAACGAGCCAGGGCAGCTGGAGAAGTTAATCGTGGCGGATATGTCGCCAGTCGCCGCGAAGCTTTCCAACGACTTCGACTACTACATCAGTTGTATGAAGAAGATCGAAGAGGCCAAGCACACGAAGCAGAGCGCGGCCGATGCGGATTTGGAGCAGTATATTCCGGTACGTTGAGCCCATCTTCACTTACGAAGCGACCACGGTCTGAGTATTTTCAACTTTATAGGACGCGGGGATCCGTTTGTTCCTGATGACCAACCTCAAAAGAGATAGCGATGGAATCTATCGCTGGCGCGTGCCGCTAGATATTATCAAGAATCACTTGGAGGATCTTGGGGATTTCCCAGTAGCGGTTGGGTCCAAAAAGCTGGAGAAGCCTACCTTGTTCGTGGCCGGCAGCAGATCGGACTACATCAAGAAAGACTACCACCCCACCATCAAGAACTTCTTCCCTAACGTGGAGTTCAGCGAGCTGGATACCGGCCATTGGGGTAAGTCAATCGAGCCAGTGGTTTGTGGCCGTATACTCACCATGCCTGCTGCCCTGTAGTGCACGCCGAGAAGCCAAAGGAATTCCTGGACCTCACCATCAATTTTCTCAAGCAATAGACTTCAGTACCATTACCATTCTCATTCTCATGCATGCCAACGAATATGGTTGCAGCAGCCCAAAATTGCACATCTCTTCAGGAGCGAAAGATTAGTACCTGTAGAGGGGAGGGGGTTCTGGCCTCCATGCATCTCTGCTCCACATCGTTCTCCATTAGATTATCATAAAGTTTCATCACCCCTTGGGTTCTAATATCCCCGATGTTTGTGGCCTTGACCAAAGCTACCAAGGCACTGCCAATAAATAGCCGTCTTCACCAGATTCATCCGAGTAGTGGATCTCAGTCATCACCACCAGGGGATGGATCATCCGGGGTAATGCTGCTCCATTGAGGCTATCGCCAAGCAAATGCGAATGTGACCCATCCCATAGTAGGAACGAGGAGGATGCTCGTCAATATCCCCGAGTCGTTTGCTGCGCGCTGGTGGATACTGGCCAAAGTATTCCATTTCTGAGGAACGTTTAATACTTTGGCCTTGGGATTCAATCAGCTGGCGTCTACATTGATATACATCGTTATCATCCACATCCACATCCATGGTGGCATTGTGGATTAGCCAAGGGTGTTGCATCAGATGACCAAAGCACGATCCAATCGGCAAATTGCTACGTTGTCTATGCTGACCACCCCGCATTTGCGGAGAGAATCTGTACCACCTCATCTCCGGGTCATCATGGTTCAGTAGCTATATACGACGCACCTCTGACGGATTCAGCAACCTATGTGCCTGGCAATGTATTACAAGGGTTTAGTGCCTAATCCCAAGCTACATCGTCTTGCCCAGCAAACCTTGTGTGGAGTAGGCTTGACCGAGGTGGTTCGTAGGTTTTGGCATGTCAAGATGTGGAAGTGGTTGATCCCACCATAGGGCGTATCTTCTGGAGCCCCTATGCGACACTCTGCGACGATACCTAAAATCCGGAAGTCGAACCGAACCGACGGAGTTTTCGTAGCTTCATAGAAATTGTCTCGGGCAAAGTAATGGATGGTGTGGGCAGAGCATATGGTGGATAAGTGTGTTTAATACGCGATGTACCATTCGCCTGATGCTGACACTGGTATCCCTTTATCTTCAGAGTTGTCCTGGGTTCGGATTCTGACGGTTGATCCTAGTAGATAACTAGAGACTGGGGTTGATGCGGCCTAGATACATGTGTTTCCTGTAAGGCATTCAGGGTAGAGTATCAGCTCAGTGGGGGGGGTGCTTTCTATTACCAAGGGCTACAGAACCGAGTTCGCACTAGTGTGCGGATGATCCGTGAATCATGGTTGGCTGATAGAGAGCAGAGGATCATGAAACCCATGGATCCGAGAAGAATAGTCGACTTCTCATGGCCCTCTCTAGCAAGTTTCATACCCATCAGAAATGACTTGCAGTTAGCAGCATCTTGGAACGTGGCGTACTCACGTTTTGATGTAACATGTGAACTGCTTGGCCGACCTAATAAACGTGCATGTAATGTGATGTAGGGTTTACTGGGATGTTGCCTTCCCCAATGGTGAACTAAAATGGCATTGGTATCCCAGCTGTGGCGCTGACATCCTGATCAACGGAGGTTCGGATTGATGCTTCCGGACTTGATTTGATGGCGATTCAAGGGAAAACATCCCGTCACCTAGTAATCAACATCAATTATCGCATTGATTTTTTTGATGGCTATTGCCGCCCAAGTCCGACATTTCCATCCTGGGGACCTGCTGATTTCTTCCATCCCCCTCGACTGGTGTGCTTCCTGGTAAATTGTCCAGGAGTTTTCATTCCTTTTATAAGTGGCTGTCAGCTACTGGAGCAGTCTCCCTGTGGTTTGAATTTTTACATCCGAACACTCGCCGTATCATTATTTGTCTATATTTGCGGCTATATATATATATATTCTTGATATATCCCAAGCCTCCCTATACCTGAATTCATCGACTCTCTCCAACCTCATATACCCGCTTGGCACTCTGCCTGTCGGGACTTGATACTTCGACTTCTGATTGCAGTCGTTCGAAGAACCTCCTTCCACAACGAGACTTCCTTTCTTTTCCTGACTATCGAGCTTATTCCCAGCTAACACCGAAACTGAGAAGGACGCCTAAAGCCCCTCCAGAACTTCAAGATGGCCTTCCTATCGCATCTCCTTGTATTTTTGTTAGGCGGGGTCTTCTTAGCCCCCTTGGTGGTTCTGGGCTTTCTTTTGGGCCTTTTTCTATGGCTAAAGCGCCTGCCTCAATTTCCCAAACCCCCGGCAGCTGCCGAGTTCGAAGTAACCGAAAAACCTTTGCTGGTGGATAAAGATGTTCTTCAGGACAGCCGTGTCGGCTGGCTACGGATCACCACCTCGTACACCCATACACCGAGAAACTCTCCCATTGATTTCTCCACCATAGTAGCTCTGGGAGTGAACAGCCTGCTGGAAGGACGACGAGGGGTTAACAAAGATCTATACTACGTTATACTAAGTGGAGAGACCATGTGGGTGTATCCAGATGAGAAGCTATCGAGGTGCCTAGGCATCATCGATTTCACCAAGTACCACGTCTCTATCCATCCAAACTCCTTACCCGACAACGAAATATTCCACAAGGAGCTGCCCATCCGGACGAGAAGACGTGGCCTCACCAAGGAAAGCGAGGTGCTGCCTACTAGATCGGAATACTTCATCTTTGCAAAAACTCCGGTGGAGAAGGAGGATTGGTTTTTGGCGTTTCTCAAAGCGGCGCGTACCAAGAAAGGCCGAAGTGGAGTGGAGGTCGAGAGAAACGCTACGGACTTCGACCATGCCGCGATTTACCAGCTAATTCGTACCATCCATTCAGACGAGCACCATCTGCAGACTCAGTGGCTAAACGCATTTCTTGGCAGAGTGTTTTTGGGCATCTACAAAACCCAGGTCATAAAGGACTACTTCATACGCAAGATAGTCCTGAAAAGCTCCAAGGTCAAGAAGCCGTCGTTCCTGGGTGACATTACCGTGCGCGATCTTCATGTCGGCAACAGTATGCCAACTGTGACGAATCCCAAGCTGATCGATCTGCAGCCGAACGGGGAGATGACTGCTGAGTTCTGCATCGACTACAGTGGAGGTTTCAGTGTTGAAGTGGAGACAGAGGCCACTATTTCCATGACTGCCCGACTGAAGCCGCTCAAGGTGAACCTGGTGCTGGCGGTTACATTGAAGAAGCTCTCTGGAAGAATGCATTTGAAAATCAAACCTCCACCAACTAACCGTTTTTGGCTAGGGTTCTGTGAAGATCCAGTGATGTCGCTAAACATCGAACCTATAGTGTCTGATAAGCAATTGAAGTTTGCTATGGTGATTCAGGCAATAGAGCGCCGGATTCATGATATGGTACACGAGGCTCTAGTGTTGCCCAACATGGATGACTACCCGTTTTTCCCATCACACGGCACTGGGGGTATATTCGACAACAGTACCGAAACAAAGGAGCCCTTCCAGCAACAGTCCCATGGGCCGAGCGTGGATTCATTGGGTAATGATGCCGATTCGGTCCAGGGTGTGGAGGACACTTCCACTTCTCGTGAGGACCTGACTTTCTCTGCTGAATTGTTGGAAGATCGGGATGATGCAAAGAGCGTTGCATCCTCAAACGACAGCGAGCCGACAGAAACAGCATCTAATTATATCAACCTTTCGTCGAAGAGCGGGGATTACCTGCTGGTCCCCCAGATCCATCCAGACAAAGAGAAGGAAAGAGAGCACTATCTTCCCCGAACCAGCTCCCTCTCGAATCTTCGGGACAGGAGAGGAAAGTGCGTGCCCGACAAGCTCGATGCACTCCCCAAGAGCGGCGAGTTGAAGCGGGGGAAGTTGAAAAAGAAGAAATCCGAGATCTCTAGCCCAAAGCTCATCCCAGCCGACAAAGCCGAAGCTGCCTCCGACAAAGCACGCAAAAAGAACCTCCTAGCAAACATCTTCAACAGTTCTCAGTCGGGTGATCGATCTCCGGCTGATACGAGTTTATCTGCAGGCAACTCGCCCATCCTCAAGGCCAACGGACCCAATGGCAGCCTAGATGTCGAAAATCTGTCGATAAAAAGCTTCTCTCTCGAGCCGTCATCGACACCCTTGTTCAGAGGTGCGGATGGCTCGGATACCAGGTCACTCTAACCCATCATGCTTAGTTGGACAATTGAGAGCACTTCCTATATATACGTTAGATGATTGATCCAATGCCTTAAAATACGACTATTACCTCACGCACCTGCCCTTCGCACACCTAGAAACACATGATTTGTATCTGCTGACCAGCGAATTGATCTGTCCGCCAGGGCACGTCATCTGCATAACATCAACTGTTCGTTCCTGTCGCCTATTTCGGCCATGTGCCTCAATTGAATCTATATCCCAATCCACAATTAGGCGCACTCCGGGCCACATCAGCAACGTAGATACAACACTGGGCCGTCTGTAGCCGAATCGTACTAGTCTGGGCTGATGGCCACTTGGGACGTGGATGGTGGGAGTAGCCAGAAAGGGAAGTCCACATGAAACCGAGGATTCCGTGGATCATGTACGCCTCTAGTAGCTACCAGCTGGATGATTAGCAGCAGTCCTCTAACAAAACGACCTAATGAGAACTGATTGTTTAAACATCCCGTCGGAGGGGAGTGTAAGTTCAAAGCAGAGCCAAACAAAACGACATCTCTGGGAGTGGAGATTGGGTTGGCCAATGCTGGCGTCCATCGCTGTTACAACACTGTTTTGTTGGCTTGTTATGAATAATTCCCGACATCTGGGTAATTTCCCGAATCGTCATCAACAAATATAGGACTTGGTTGTCTCATTTGCGATCCAAAAATAACCACTTTCAATTCCACACCAAAACATAGAGCAGTCAATAAAAGCAGATCTCAATGTGGGGTTAGCCTTTTAAGCGACATTCACAACATTCACTCCGTGGATTTTCTTCGCCAATTATATCAAGATGGCAGTTGATCCGCCTGTTCGAGCAGACAATACCTACTCCTTAATGGCAACTGAGACTGCACACCAGCTTCGACAACGAACCGGGAAAAAACCTCCCCCAGACCTCTACGACAGCAAGCTCCAGCCGGACGAGGCCAAGGTAACCCATTTCGACCGTCACCGCGGACCTTACTCCCGCAATAACCATTCTGTGCAGACATCCTCCACACTTGCGCTCTCAAAGTTTGACCGGTTTGCCGTCATCACATTTGGTGTTCTCGGCATGCTGACCCGGTTCTTTGTCATTGCGACTCCGAACGAAGTGGTGTGAGTGGGTTTAGTAGCTACTTCAGCTGACACGCTAACTAAGTCATCTCCGTTGTGTTTGGAAGTTTTGATGAGGTTCACTTCGGTAAATTTGCCAGCTTTTACCTTAGAGGGGAGTACTACTTCGACGTTCACCCACCGCTGGGAAAGTTACTGCTTGCTCTGGCTGGTTGGTTCACCGGCTATGATGGCCACTTCTTGTTCACGAAAATCGGCCTGAACTACAACGACAACAACGTATCCTATGTTCCTCTTCGAGCATTCCCAGCAATCTTCGGCTCTATGCTGGTCCCTCTCAGCTATCTGATCATACGTGAATTGGGCCTCTCACCAATAAGTGCCGTTATAGCTGCTTCGCTGATACTGTTTGGTAAAGAGGCGACCGCAACACCATCCAAAGGGTTTCGACTGACTTCCTCCATCCTTCAGATAATTCTCTAGTCACCCAATCGCGATTGATTCTACTCGATAGTTTTCTTCTCTTCTTCATGCTGATGGCCGTATATTCACACATCAAATTTTACAACCTGAGATATGAGGCATTCTCGCGACAGTGGTGGAAGTGGCTGCTTTCCACTGGCGTCTTCCTCGGGTTGACTACGAGGTGGGCTCATTTGTGTGTGTTGTGTCCGAGAACATACTAACCGATCAAGTCTCCAGTGTCAAAATGGTTGGGTTGTTCGTCATCGGACTTATTGGAGTCTTGGTTGTTGCTGACCTGTGGCGTCTCTCCGATATCAGACGTGGGCTCAGCATGGTGGGTGATAGTTAACCAGAATAGGGCATTCAACGGAATTCAGTGAATCTAACCGCCATCGTTGCCACAGAAACGTATCGGCCAACACTTCGTCGCCAGGGCCTTGTGCCTGATTCTGGTTCCTTCGATACTCTATCTTTCTTTCTTCTATATCCACTTCAGCTTGCTCTATAAAACCGGCCCGGGTGACAAGAGTATGAGCCCCGCCTTCCAAATGACGTTGGAAGGAAACCATATTCTTACTGGTAGTTACCGTACGTACTCCATCTCTCCAGTATCGACTCTGCTAGATCGATGTTAACTAATTCGTCTTTAGCGATCCGATATGGAGATGTCATAACCATTTCGCATGTCGACACCAAGGGCTTCCTTCATTCAAATTCCCTCAATTATCCGAAGAAATACGACAATGGACGAATCAGTAGTGGAGGCAAGTGTCATCTGCAGGGTACCGTGGAGCCATTTCTAACGTGTGCGGGTTCACAGGTCAACAGGTCGTTGCAGTGCACGCCAAAGACGCAGGCTCCCAGTGGGTAGTAAGATCGGCCGACTCCGATACCTCGGTAGAATCCGATGGCGCGATCGCACACGTCAAAGACGGGGACTTAATCCAGTTGGAGCACAAAACCACAAACACCTTGTTGATGACCCACGATGTTGCCTCACCGTTGACCACCACCAATATGGAGTTTACTACTGCCCAAATCAATGACACGCAAAAGCACTCCAAGACCATATTTCGGGTTGAATTCACCGCCAAAGATATCGAAGGTTCGATCTGGAAAACCAACTCGACGCACTTCAGACTGGTGAACAAGGAGGCCGAGGTGGCGTTGCATTCTTTCAAATCAACTCTCCCTGACTGGGCGCTGAAACAACAAGAGGTCAACGGGGATCGAAAGCACGACCGACCTGGTACTGAGTGGGTCGTTAGGGACATTGTGGATCGGGACTGTATGCACTCATGAATAGCTTTCTCACCATTCGTCTATTAACCTTCTTCCATGGGATTAGTCAGCGAGGATCTCCAGGACCAATCCCCCAGAAAGCTAGGATTCTTCACCAAATTCTGGGAGTTGCAGAAAGCCATGATTCATCACAACTCCAAACTAACAAAGCAACACCCATTCATGTCAGGACCGACATGGTGGCCATTCATGCATAAGATCATTGCGTTCTGGTCCAAGCGAGACATTCGGTCACAGATCTTCCTAGTGCCCAACGCCTTTGGATGGATGGTTGCCATCTCTTCGGTCGTGACGGTTGCCGCGCTTCTGTTGGTGGAAGCGTACGCAGGCCTACGCGGCGTCCAGATGTTCCCTCCTGGTAAGCGTTCCCTAGATCAATCGCTGATATTTCTTCGTTCGCTCAACTGGAATCCTCGTCAACCTAGTGGCCCGTACCCGTATCGTGCATGTCGGACAGTTCCTACTGCTGTGTTGGGCATTCCACTACGCCCCGTTTTTCCTGATGGGGCGCTCCCTCTACCTGCACCACTACCTGCCAGCCTTGCTATTCTCCTACCTGATTACCGCCCTCTTATTCCAGGTTCTTTTTGTTCGCGGGGTAGAGCCCACAAGCCAGGCGCATCAGTATGCCACTAAATATCGACTGGTCGGCATACTGGTGGGCGCAGCGATCGTTCTGATCCAGCTCTACGTGTTCATCTATTTTGCCCCAATCACTTATGGACACCAAGCGCTGCAGGTGGAGCAGGTAAGGGCTAGGCAGTGGTTCCCATCGTGGAATCTACACCATGCGAAATGAACGGAATGTGAATAGGGTTCAGTGCTGATATAGTGAAAGCTCGAGCGATCTTTCTAGAGTTTATTCCTGATGGATATAAATAAACCACGTTTCATGTGGATGTGTGGATGTATGTATCTCAATTAACCAAGGCAGCCGATCCTTTTTTCGATGGGTGAGGCTTTGGCCATCGATCAGGGCGCGTTGGCTCTACTGACGCACCGCCTCTTCAAGCGCCATGTATCTGTCGGCCATTTCGGCATTTCCCTTCTCCTTATACATCAGGGACATGTAATAGTTTAGATATGGTGGGATCTGCTCCCTCAGGGTTTCATTCATCTCCGCGGCCAACCACTTCTCGGTCACGCCGGACAAGACCCGTATAGCCCGATTGAGATTGCCACTCCGCCAGAACACTATAGCCTGTAAGAGTTTGACTAAATCGTGGCTGGGGTCCTGGCGATTCGCTTCGTTCAGCGCCTCGAATGCGACTTGATTCAAATCATGCTCAAGGGCGTAGTGGCCCAGTCTTAGGCAATCCCCGATTATTTGCTCGGGAGTGAGCGACTCCGAATGGTGGGACAAAATGTACCGATAACAGAGCTCTGTCGCATCCGTATAGGACCGTTTGGCAAAGAGATTCGCTAATTCCTAAACGAAATGTTGCTTGTTTAAAAACATGTGAAGGGGAGGCTACTTCGACCCTCAGCTTACCTTGATTGCTTCCACCGAGTTCGCATCGATCTGTAGGCAATTCTTGAATGCAGTGATGGCGTTGGCCAAATCATCGTTTTCAAGAAGGCAACGGCCCAACTGTTGATAAACTAAGGTTTGCAACACACTCGTGGCTGTATCATCTGCAGTTAGGTACTCCAACATTCCCTCAGGAATTTGATAGGCAATGGCAAGGCATTGAGACTTTAGTTCTGGGTTATCTGATCCGGACACATGGGCTCTGAAAAGATAGAGATAAGCTCGCAATAACTCTATCCAGGTCTGGAACACCTCTTCAGTAGGTGCAATTTGCTGGGTTGGAGTACGGATGTAATTGGCTGACGAGATGCTATACGTCTGCCTCAAGAAAACAAGGATCTCTTCTAGAATGATGAATTCATACTCGGCCATTTCCAGGCAAGATTGCTCCTCGTAGCGATGTATCATTGAAGCCAGCATAGAACTCTCCAGAGTGCTCCAACTCTTCCAAACCCATGGGGCTAACATAACTGCCTTTTGGGCCGCGGTGTACGCCGCTTTTGTGGTGCCCGAGCCGCTTCCCAAGGTCGATAACGAACAAAGATCATAGCATGATGCCATTGCTTCGGTGGATAAACTGGAATATACGCTTTCCACGGCGATGGCAGCATTTGCAGAGGCTTGAGCGGCGGCGGATTGCCCAGGATCAACATAAATGAGTTGCGCAGAGAGTCTCGACCAAAGCTCAGGACGGTATGGGTATTGATGAATGGACTTCGCCAAGAATTGCCGTGCTTTCGTGAGATCACCCTAGAGAAAAGACGGACCAATGAGTGGGGCTGGATCACATCTAGAATGCTAGAATGAAGAAGGTACCTGCAAGTAAGCGGCCCTGCTAAACAAGAATTCGATGTTACTTAAAGCTTCTTGCTTGTCTAAATGATGTGAGAAACATAGTTAGCGCCGGATTGTAGAGAAAGCGATACGGTGTTTGGTGTACCATCCGTTTCGATATCACATTTCACCATCTCGTTGAGAGCAGCTTCAGATAATTGCCCGTCCCCTTGGACCAACCCCATGGCACACAAGGAATACAAAACTGGCATGAACTGAGGATGCTCCTCGTGACTACAAATGAAAAAGTTCAATCATACATACATTTCTCAAGAGTATCAATAGAACGTACCATTTGAAGAGCAGATCTTTAGCAAGTAATTGATGCTGTTCAGTGCCAAGAGCCCACAAAACATGGCTCAAAAACAGGGTTACATCCTGCGCCAGTTCGGGATCGTCTTGAGCCTCGACTAACGCGACCTCAAAAGACTTCAAACTATCTTCGAGTTGGCCATTGAAGTAGTAGGCAATACCCAGGCCAATATAATTGTAAACAGTTCTGTTCTTGTTCGAGTGATCGATAGTTTGAGCAGTTAGATAGCACAAAGTGGACTCTTCGAATAATCCCAATGGGCACAACACTCGTGCTTTGTTGGTGAGTGCGATGGAGATTTGGTTGTTCAGCGTAGGTAGATCCTGTGAGGTGGTCTTCGAATCATGGATTGATTTTAAAATATGATAGGATTTATCGAATGCCAATGCCGCCTGTTCATATCTTTGCTGTCGCTCTAGAAGAAGTCCAAGTAAATTGTATGCAGAGGGATCCGTATTGCACTGCTCAGTGTACTTCTGAAGCGCAAATGCTGCGTTATCTAGTACAGATTGAGGTTGGGAAGCGAAATCCGCTATCTTTTTGAAAGCAGACACCGCAAAGCAGTAGTTGGCGTCAGGCTGTAATAGGAATTGCCACAAGTCAGATTGCTGTTTGCTGATAGAATCACCCGCAAGAACTTACTGCAGAAGCTAAACTGATGTCAAAAGCATGCTGGAACAAATTAAAGCTTTCCTGGCTGTTGCTTTCAGCGATGAATGCTTGCCCAAGCCAGGCATTGATCCAATCTGGATCAAGGGACTGTGCGGCCAAGAAAGCTTGGTTGGCAAGCTCCAAGTCGGACTGCAGCAAATACAAGTAGCCTAGATTAGACCAAGGGAGAGCGCTCTAAATTTGCCATTAAAAGTTAAACTATGATTCTCACCGGAAAAGTAGAACTTAACATACCTTGGTATCGTATTCCATAGCCTTGATAAACGAGTGCTGACTGATTTTTGGGTTCAATTTCAGGGTACAGATACCCAAAGCATTCCATGACTGATGATGAGAAGGCTCAATGTGCAAAGACGTCTTGAAACAATTGATAGATATTCCAAGAGAGGCATCAGCATCCGTAAGTAAGCTGTCCTGGCGCAGACTTTGTGAGCTGAAGTAATAAACTAAGCCAAGATCATACCATGAGCTTGCATGGCTATAGTTCTGATAAATAATGGTGGCTCTGTAAGCAACACTAGCACAGAGCAAGAGGACTCTTAGATGCTCCTGTGTCGTAAATTCCTGGTGTCCCTGGTAAATATCCAATTGATGTTGAATATTCTTAAGGACTTCGTGAATCAATTGGGGCGAGTTATCAGGTGAACTAAGACCAGCTCTAGTGATCTCTAAGAGGTTGTCGGGTGGACAAAGTCCAAGATATGTGGGAACACTCTTCAGCAATACACATATATCGCCAATGATTTTCCAGAGTGATACAGAGTTGGGCAATATGAGGAGTCCGTCCTTTGCTCGCAACAACCCATTCTGGCAAGATTCGGCAACTCGCCCATACAGGCCGTTTTGGAAGTACTCCTTGGCTTGAGCTAGATAGCAGTCCGCCAAGCCTTTCAAGAAGGGTAACTCGAAGTGCTTCTTGTTTGACGCGTCATCGGATTGTAAAATCTCACCAAGAGTTTTCTCGTATTGAGTAATAGCTTCGCTGTACAACCCGATTTTCTGGTTGATGAACGCTATTTGAAGGTATGGATACGTGGCGGTGGGATCAAGCTCGCTGGCACGTTTGAAAGCTTTCAATGCAGCCATGTAACGACCCTCCAACACATATGACTCGGCTAAGCCTTCCCAACAAGCATAGTTTTTGACATCAGTACGTAGAGCAATTTGGAAACACCCAATTGCATCGATGTAGTTTTCTTTCGACTTTAAAAACTCGTGATTAGTCGGGGTAATCTGAGCGTGTGAAGTAAAGGCATACCATTTCTACAAATCCAAGCTTCTTCCAAGCCCAACCACATCTGGTGTTAGTCTCCGAAAGTGCACGGAATACACTTTCTGCCTTGTCTTTTTCATTATTGTTTATGTAATAAGTGCTAAGATGCAATGCAGCTTCAGCCTCAGCACTGTCGAGAGAGAATGCCTTTTGATAGCACTTTTTTGCGCGAAGATCGTCGTGCTCGACCAAGCGATAGTAATGCCCGAGATAAACAAAAACTTGAGCAAATTCAGGGCTGATTTTCGCAGCCTGGATCAAATTTGCATAGCAAAACTCTCTGTTTGACCGGTATTCACCTAGGTAATGCCAAATAACGAGATTAACGACCACCAAGCAGTACATAAACGTTACAGGAATTACCATCCATGCTCCAATAGGTAACTGCCAAACGATAATAGTACAGAGCCACATTCGAGGCCAGGGCAACTGCGTTACGCAGGTTCTCAATGGCTTGCGCATATTCATTCATATTGTAATAGATCCATCCAATCTCGGAAAGTGCAAAATGATTTTCAGGGTCCGACTCAATGACCTGTTGCATCAGCTGAAGAGCTTTCTCGTACTTTTTCTGCATACATAACGCAATGCTCATTCCCTAGATTTCGGTGAAATTGATAAAAAAAACTATAGCGTTGATAAAGGTGGATTGTGAACATACTTCCAAGGCTACAATATTTCCGGGATGGCTTTCCAGGACACGGCTTAAAATTCCATAGGCAGCAGGAACGTTCTTCAATCCCATGTTGAGATAGCATCGAGCTTCACAAAGCTCAAGAGAAGTCAAGACGCTAGATTATAGATGTCAGCAAAAAATTAAATCTTCCAAAGTATGGCGGCAATACCTATTTAGAACGGCGCCGGTTTTGGCCATGTAGTCCTGTACTAAACGCTTGCCTTGCACAGCATAGTCTAAGGCCGAATCAAATTCTCTCGAGGTATATTGGAACCAGCTCAAAGAATGGTGACCAAAGATACTTGACGATTGAGTTTCGAACCCGATCTAATCATTGCAATGTGGCAAATTGGAGCCCATAATGTTAGCTTTTCGCCATCTTGTTAGTCATCATAGTACTTACACTGTAGTAATATAGGGCCTCCTTTTGATCACCTTCAACCTTCCATTTCAGGTGACCTTGCACCAGGTTAGCTAGCTCAGAGTCCTGGAATTTCTCGACATAAGTGGTCAAGAAACTAATATCGTAATCATCTATACAAATATTAACTATATTAGTAAAAACCCTATGAGTGAAAAGGCTAATGGACAATTACCAGGGCTGCCAACGTCAAATGACTCTATCAGAATTTGGTACGGCAATTCGTCGTTAGTTCCTTGGTTAATCAAAAGACGTGCTTGCTGCACCAGTTGTTCACGCAACTGTAGACCATATTGCTCATTAAATATAATGGATATAACAAATTCACATTGATAATAGGGCATTACTCTATTCTTATTCTCCAGCGTGAATTGGAGCTTCTGGTGTAGATGCTTCAAGTATTTGATCCGAATTTCCTCAGTGTCAGCAGAATCAGCTTCCAGGAGTTGAAGAAGCTGCTCATAAGCACTCGCTAGCTACACATCGGAGATGAGCAAGAGTGCACACTAACAACTGATCCTAAAGCTCAAACCTCAGATTTCGATAGCACTTCGCTATGGACTTTTTCGATAATAACCGACAAACTGTCAGCGCCCAATCTTCGTCTACGGACCTCGACTTCCCGTTTGATTGTGCTGGCATCATCTTCTTCCTGGATCTTGATTATTTCCAATAAAGCTTGCTTTGGCGTTGGGACGTCCTCCAAAGACTTGAATTGCTCGTAGTACGGGCTTCCTGGAATAAATGACTTCCAGGTATCTGCCATCTACATACAACCAAAGGTATAAGTAGGTGAACTCCTACTGAATAGTACCACGCAACCTACTTGAGAAGGTTTGCCAGTTTTTTTACACAATTCAATGATTTTCCGAGTAATTTCCAAGGCTTTAACAGGGTTGCTGTTGATGAGATAGGTGTTAAGTGATTATATACGAAGCGAAGGCTCGCTCAATGGCACAAACCTTTCCAAGCAGAGGATCCGCGTCTCTTCCAAAACAGGAATCAAGACCTCCCAGTTCTCCATTTTCTCATACAGGCTTGACAGACCCTTTTGGTATATGGGGTAAACGTTTTTAGCGAGAGTCAAGATGGTTGTTGCCTTGTAAATAGATCTGGTTTACCTGCCAACCAAGTAACTGTGAATGATTCAACTCGATGGCGGTTTTGTAGGCCTTCTCACTCTCGCCATGTTTATCCAAATTTTGATTCGCAAGGCCAAGAAAGATCCAGCTATGTATTGTCAAAGAGTAGAGTTAGCTCGCAACGTTCAATGCATGCGTATGCGCAAATACCTACGCATTGTAATTCTCTTGGTCCCACTCCAACGCGCGCTCCGAATAAACTAGAGCATTTTCAAAATCTTTTTTTGTTATGGCCTCCTTGGCCAATTTCAAGTTGGCTTTGAGTGAAGTCATTTGCAGAAGTTGTTCGCACGTAATTATATTTATGGATTAGATTCAAAATAAATGCCCATCTCATTTGACTTGGCCGATGACGAAAGCGAAGAATTTTAAATGGATCAGTCGCTCACAAACTCGCTACTTGAATTAACTATTTTGTGTAAGAAGGTCTGCCATGATTGCTAGACTGCATAACAATATGTAGTAGGAAATACGTGCCAACATTCTGTGGGTATATGCGTCAATCAATACCATGAAATATGGATATATCTCAGGCTCATCCCGAGTCTACGTGACCGTTTCCCCACAGTTCTTCGCCTGACCGATTCTGGTTCGGAATTCTTCCTTGTGGCCATGTCCGTGTAATACTATTAGTAGATGAAAGTCGCTTTCCTCACTTTAAAAGAGATCCTGCCCAATGGATTTGCGTATCCTTATTTTTTCATCTAGTTGACGATCGACGTGCTGCTATGATAAATGTAGCCACGACTACCAAGATGCAGAGCTCCACAGGCCATGGCTGAAGGATAGCCCGGTTACTGCCGATATGTATGTTGACTTTAGTGAGTGAGTGTGTGTGTGTGTGTGTGAACCTGTAACGGAGAGCTACGGAGTAACATGGCCGAGTGGCTGCTAGACGAGAACGAGACAGTGTACGACATGTACGAGCGTTGAACGCGAACATATGACGCTGTTGATGACTATGCGGATCAATGTAGGCAACTTGAGCTTATGTATAATGGCAATGAGTCCTGGAAAGAAGGAGTCAAGGGCTTGTTGGGATGCAAGCAAGATCCATTATGGGACGACTCTGGCGCAATAGCAGTGGAGCACAACGACTTGGCGCAACGCATCTTTAGAGCGTATAGGTACGGAGCTTTCAAAAGCATATGCGGGAATCAGTGTTGCTCACAAGATAAACTGCGCGTGACTGAGTTTGCTATACTATAGCTACAAGTGTATGCGTGACGGTGAGAAACAGGTGCATAATATCTGGGCAGACAACCAGCGACTGAGCCAAGCGATGGTGTCTGTTGTGAATGTGTTGATCCTGACGTGTAGTGGCTCAATGGTACCAAACCGGTGCTGTGATACGCTGAATGCATCTATGCACCGCACTGTCGGTGCGCACTTCATGTTGGCCTATGGTCTACCGCTGTACAATAAAGGTGCATGTCAAAGGCAGTGGTCCCATGAAGGTGTAACATCTACGGAATGTCTACATGTAGTGCAGAGTCTTCGAACGGCGATGCTTTATGAAGGTGTCGGACAAAGTGGGATAGAGGTTGTCGACCGCGTTGCGGCGAATGTATGCCTATAGCGTCCGCATGTAGGCATAGTATCACATGTCACAGGTGCTAAACAAGTGCGCCAACACACACAACTAGAACAGCACAGATTGAGAGATATCAGTGTATTGCTACATGGCATTCAACAGTAACAACTCATTGAAAAACAACACGGACGTCAAGTGCAGTCTCCTGATTATTGACAACAAGTTGTGTAGAAAGGTCATTTTTCTAAAGTTGTAAGCCTATCAAGCATGAGTAAATTTGGCGTTAGCGAAGTACATACTCCGATTGAAATTAGCCTGATAAACAATAAAATAAAGCTTCCCTTAACCTCGAAAGCCGCTGACCTACCGTGAAAATATGAGATTGAGTTTTAAGGCTGCATCTAATTTGCGTCGTTTTGCATGGGAGTCGCATCGTCAATCACATATCATAGTTTCGTTATTTGACAGATTTCGAACCAGTTCTTCGAATTTGTGTTCCGTATTCTGAATCACGATTTCATTTAATCTGATACTACTAGTTGGATCCTTGATACTCGTCGTTTATACAACTTATTTTTACACTTCCTTTGAACAATGAAATGAACGCCACACAATTGAACGTAAATCGGTAATCAACTCCTGGCTCTTCAAGCTGACTGTTGTTGCGAATTGAGCCATATTGTTGGTTCTACATACATTACGTAGAGCGCCGATATACTATAGAAACATAGACCTAGGAAGGCTCACGGAATTGATTTAGGTTTTCCTGAGGAAAGTAAGACTTGATTGATAGAAAGTGGAAAGCAGCTAAGCAACGTTGATGTAGTGAAGAATGGTCCTTTTTCGCTCAACATCGAGATTGTTCTAAGATTGCTTCTTTTGTTAACAATGTCAGACTTCAATCCACCAATCACCGTTGTGTTTCTAACAACAAGAGTAAAGGTAAGAAATTGCTTTCTATGTTTGACACGCCATGTCGCCGTCAACATGAAAACTTGGGCGTGGTAACGGAACGACTATTCAAGGCCACCATCGTGAGCTGCAAGCACTGTAGCATTTTTCAGTCGATCAATATTAGACTAAAGCAACGTAGTATAAACTACCACTTTCAAGGTCAAGGCATCGGACCTGGAAAATCCAGGGTTTTGACCCACTATGCCCCAAAATAGGCGACCTCGAAAAATTCAAGATACTGACTATACATCGCATAAGGCTTGTGTAAAGATACATATGTCTCGACTTTTACATAGCACGAAAGTGGTAGGGCGGTCTCTCCCGGCCATCGTCAACGTCAACAAGCCAAGTCCCAAGAAATATTTTCATCATGCTAACCCAGCTTGGAATAAGAGAGATCAGGCCATGGGCGGGATTTTTGCCTCCATTGAGAAGTACAGCACACCTTTGGATTCACCTGTTTTCGTAACCAAGACAATTATTGATGGGTGTTCAAGACAGGACTCAATCAATGAGAGTGAGGCTCCCGAAGAAGCCATAGAGAAGAAGGCAAATCCTTTGACGGTTGAAGAGATTCTACCACCTCCCGAAGTTCTCAGGATGTTGAAGGAGAACAACAAATTGAATCTTCCCGAAGTGGAGCAGCGTAAGGTGTTGAATGCTGTTTTAGAAGAGGCATCTGTCGACCAAGTGAAATCTAAAGTGCAAGAAAGTCGGTTGTTTTGGTACTGAGAATGAAATGCAGTCGAACTCAAACACTCCCCTCTTGTAGTTGTCAAGAAGGATGATATTTCAGAGCTCACCAACTTAGCCAGCGCTGTTTTGCAGCACTCCCGGGGTAAATGCAACAATGTTCTATGACAATCCAGGTGATATCTAAGCCCTGTTTTCGAAAGGCGCCAGTGGCGTTGCCTCGAAACTGTACGAACTGGCAATGGAGCTTGGTGATGATAACGCAGCCTATACTTATGCCAGTCTATTATTGAAAGGTCGATATCTCTATTACATGCTTGGCTCCCGATGTCTTTCCACATACTGGTGTTGACAAATTAATTGTGTATCAGGGATCACTGGCTTGCAACGTGATGTGCAACGTGCTACCACTATCTTTGAGCGTCTTGCAATCAAAGGTCACCCCCATGCTCAGTTCAATTACGCCTCTATCCTTATTCAGACTGGGAGAGACGTGAAATCGGCCATGGAGCTACTAGAGCTCGCGGGAAAAAACAACCTGGACGTTGCTTACGCGAAAATTGGTAATTCCTGAAGTCTCCCGCTTCTAGGCTCCAGCAAATATTGAAGTTTTCCCCGATCACCATCGACAGCGGATATGTATAGGTTGGGGCAACACGTGGAGCAAGACATCCCTAAAGCAATAGAATATTTCCGAAAGGCTGCAGAGAAAGGTAATACCGTAGCCCGTCTCTTTCTGGCATAGATTGGCTTACTATTAATCCATGGGTGATTAGGCAGTGCCCAATCGAACTTTTACCTTGGGTACTATTACTCTATTGGACAAGACCCTCTGACAACCGATAACCAGCCTAACTACGAGAAGGCTTTCGAACATTATGAAAAGGCAGCCGTCAAAGGTATTTTTCGTCTTCCCTTATCGAGCACGAGAGCCATTTGACTTACTTCCATCAGGTATTGCTGAGGCTCAATACAACGTAGGCCAATACTACTTTGGGGGTGTAGGTGTGGAGAAGAATCTCATCCTTGCCGCAGAGTATTGGAAAATGGCTGCTGCACAGAAATTCCCACTGGCATTGGTAAGACTCCGCTTGGTCAATGGTCGAACATCACTTCAACGTTGCTTGGTGACTCACATCACTCTATCTAGTATAATCTTGGTGTGATGTACCTTGAGGGTAACGGGGTTGGCCAAGATTTGGACTTGGCTAGAGAGCACTTGATTGAGGTTTCAAAACTGGGTGGATCGTTAGCGTCCGATGCCCTGGAGCAGCTAAGCAAAGTCGATGACGAATCCTTGCGAAAGGGTTCTGGGAAAGGCTGCCTGATAATGTAGTAGACATTAGGTTTGGACCTAGGCATCCACTTCATATTCATACGCGTTGCCAGCCACGTCCACCTTCATACTGAGTAAAGCCTGTATACCACCATCAATATCTGAACTCGGATACTATGCAATGTAGATTTGTGATGCTCGGTAGACAAACAGCAATGGGGCAACGGAATGTGTTGGGTGAGGATTGGCCTGCTGACTGGAGGTGCAGGCTCTGATGAGTTGCTCGGGCTCATGGGGCACATGTGATTGCTTCGACCCAGAGCCATTGTCCATGAGATCACATGGAAGCTCTACCCTTAAGTATTGTGAAGCAGCGTTTTGGTAGCAATTGTTGACGGCCCTGTCGTTGCTCTACACCTGGTGTTTCCTGCTACAAGCATAACGGTCAAGAAGTGTACAACCATTGAAAAAGGACCAGCCAACCATGATGGCGGAGAACGACAAAAGCAACAGCCAAGGGAGCACTTTTTATACAAGTTCCGAGAGTAGGGGGCTATGTGTTCCTTCGCAGATACATTAAAGCCGGAGTCTCTCAACAGGTGCTGGTGACATGTAGATCAAGGTTACTGATGGTCCGAACCAAATGTCAGTAGCGCTGATGATCCCCCTAATATGATCATTACCATCTGTCTCTAAGTGTTTCTTATTTCGATTAAGGGATTGATAAGGTTTTTTATAGAACTCGGATATTCATGTCAAATGCTTGGGATTTGTTTTTTGTTACTAAATTTATCACTGATTATCACGGGTTTGCTTCCCGGTTGGCGTTGAGAACCATCACATAAGTAATGATTCCCAGGTCTAGCCTTGCTTCGATAGCTTAGAAAATTCACTGTCCGGGTGGTTATTCTTCCCACGTTTTTCAAATTAGTGACGACGTTTCTTCAGTAAAGAATCAACTCATACGGTACATCCACCCTCTCGTTTTCGTAGAATCGATCAAGTTGCCAGGACCAAGTGTACACTGGAGATTTTCGTACTACCAGTTTCTGATCAAAAGGCATGGATTACGTGACAAACTGGGGAGTAAAGGAAGTGTGCGAGTGGCTGTGTACCATAGGCTACGAGGCCTATGAGAAACCATTTCGAGGTGAACTTCAAGTCATCCGATTCGTTTTCTGCTGTAATTTAACCATGCTGTTTTTGAACCCCATTTTTTGTTCTCTGCACACAGATAATGTAATCACTGGCTCTGTACTGCTACACCTTGATCATGTTGCCTTGAAAGAATTGACGATCCGCTCGGTTGGAAAGCGTTTGCGATTGTTAAAAGCCATCTATCTACTAAAAACGGAACATCAAATACCTCTCGAGCCTGATGATTATATACCTCCTTGTAAGTTATGAATTTCCAGTTTATTACAAGACGAGTAAACCCAGCTTCATAGTAGTTGGATGGGTTCTCTTACGCGCGTGTTCATTCACTAACTCTTTACCCTTTTTGTCCAACAACACTTGTTTCTTCTCCTTGATTATACGTACGTATCAAAAAGCCGTGGAATACGACTTGGTAGGTTTCTGACAGGGGGTATATAGTGTTCTTGCCAATATTTGGCTGCAAACAAGCATATCCCTTTCATTCCTTGGCGGTGCTTTGTTCAATCTCAGATATTAATCCACCCCTTCCCATTAAAAAAGCATGACGACGAAAGCGGCAATTATTCTGAAGAGTACCGTCGATTCCATGCCGCATTGAAAGATCGAGGTAGAGGCAAGGTGTATACCGTAGAGTAGGAGCGTAGTTAAACCAGCACCCATATAGATGCGTTGATCCAGAGTTTACAACAAGAGATTGGACGACTTACAAGTGACCTGGCGACCTTGAGGGAAGAGCTAAGGCCCGTGTGGAAATTGGTTCAGTCCGACAAAGTAGCGGGTTTTCTGGTTTTCTATGCACCTTCGCTTGCTAAATCTCCTCAATGTTTAGAAGAAGGAGCAAAGCACGTCGCAAAAACGGCCAGCACCTATAATCACAAAATTCTTGGGCAGCTCAAGTCACAGCAAACCCGCGGGAAACACATCTCCGGGGCTACCTGCTTCCAAACACGCAAATTCGAGATCTCACTTCGAATCCTCGCACACCCCACCGTCGCCCTCGTCCCCTTGTGAGAGTCATTCCTCCGGTAGCCATTTAGGGTACGCTCAACCTCGGCCATCCTATAGCGACAACGGATCAGTGGTAAGTGATGTTTTGGAAGTCCTCATCTCGAACAATGCTGAGACTTACGTGCCCTTGCTCGAATCTAGTATAATATGCATCCACCCGGGTATAGCCCTCATAATCTAGAGAGCGCTGGTGAGGGGGCCATTCGGGTATACAGTGATAAGATGCTGGACCGAGCCAATGAGGCTTACAAAAGCTTCCGGATCTCTCTTGACGACCCGTGCCGGAAAGTCATTGCAGGGGCGCTCAAGAAGTACAAAATTCATGATGATTGGAAGAATTATTGCCTTGTAGTATGTTTTGGAAATACTGGTAAGCTTCTGTTGGCGAGGTTGTTGGATCTGTTTGTTAACAAGCTTGTTTATCGGCAACAGAGAGAGTGCTTACCCCCGAGGAGAAGCCATTGCAACTCTATCAGCAGTTAAAGGAGACCACCGACTCGCCTGTTAGCTTTGTCCTGAAGCATGTTAAGCAAGTGAAGCACTTCGGTATAAAGCCTGATGAGACTGCCTCCTTGAGCTTGGAGAACCTTCGGTTAAGTGGAGAATAGATACTTCTTACGACCCTCTGTCTCATGTACAAACGCGATGTACTTTTGCCCGCATCATTTCCACCGTTGTGTTTAATATGGCCTTAGTTATCTAGCCAGGATAGTATCGTATTGCAAGAACATACGTATCGCGTAACCTCTACATTCTCTAGTATATGAATGGGCTAGCCATCGCATCAGTTTAGTATATTAAATTTACCATTGAATAAACGAATCCAGTAAATAATTAACCACTGTACTGGCCATGGTAATGTAGATGAGGGGACCCTGAGAACTCCAACGCATATCCTCGAAAGGGCTCCTCAGCTTGCAGTGAACGCGGTAGACATGTACAATAAACGGGGCTCTGCGTTTCGGTCCTGCGTAGTCCCCGGCCCTTCCGCCAAGATAAAACCATCAAAAGATTACGTTTGTATGGCGATGCCAAGGCTAAGAGAGGCTTGAGTTGGGTAGTTGTATTCTAGATGGGTGAAGCGATCGCGATGTATTATCTCATGTTTATTCAAGTAACTTAAAGTAATTCTCAATTTGCTCGATTAATTGTGGCTTGGTGCCTTTGCCGTGAATCCCGATAGACTCTAGGTACTCCAGTAAATCGGTCTTTAGAAGCTGCACAGAATAGGATGAGGATGTCTAGGCTTTCCACCACCATTAAGTGAATCAAGTACTAACCTTGTTTAACTAACACGCACCCGGTGGGGAAGAGGCTTAGTTTACGTTGGCTTCAAAATGAAACATAGAGCCTTACCTTGCCTTGCTGATATAGTGATTCGACTGATTGTGAATCTCCACCATCTGTTTTAGCTCTTTTGTTTTGTTTTTCACTGTTGTTAGGCGCCTAAATAAATGTGAATAAAAATGTCTAGAAGTCCACTTACTAAGCCCTTAAAAATTACCCGCCGCTTGGGTGGCAACGATTGAGGAGGTTCATTGAAATCGTCCACGCCCAGAGCTTGTTTGAACATTTGTACAGCATCTCCTGCTTCCTGGAAATTTGTGCCGGTTCAGGGGTCTGAGCTAGAGGAAGTGATGGTGTGCTATTTTCATACCTCATGGATCATATGCACATCAGGGAGCGTGCAATCGATGGGTGCTTCTTCAATATCTCTTTCGAGTGCTATAGCCTGGAGACTCATATAATGCCTTTGTAATGCTGAAGCTTTGTGTCAATTGCTGGTGTGCCTAGACGATCGTTTAGAGCATGCCTTAGATACCTGGATTTGAGTAATTCTTCGGATGGAACCCTTGCTTGATAAGCAGCTTTGAGACGATTTGTTTGGCTGCATCGATATCAGACTCAGATGCTACAGAGAAGCGTTAAGATGTGAACAAGAAATTACTGGCCATCATTACATTACCTCTTTCCTCGGATTTGACGCTGACTGGCCTGAGATCGTCCGCGAACGGCAGAGGAATTAGATGAAATCCGGGCGGAGCTTTCTGACCCAATTCATCTTTGAACTCCAACTAATAGAGATTGTTGGTTTCCCATTCCCTTACATATACGAAAATATCCTCTACCTGCGGGAGCATTGCTACAAGCCTAGGTGCGGTATTTTTGCGTGGGATAAAGCTACATATGGCAACCTGGTCCATCTCGCACATCTTCAGCAGAAACGCAGTAAATACAGACGTGCTTCCGGTGTATTGCTTATAATCGAACACGGTTAACATACAGGGCTGGAGAAACGCCAAGTTGAGCAACCCTACCGTCTCATCTGGATATATAAATAATGAATGTGTCATGTTCTGGTGAAACTTCAATCTATCGCGAGGCTTGAATCCTAATATCTGGAGTCCTAGAGCTGTGTGAGCACGAGCGTTGGCTATACCCGCAACACTTTACCATACCTGGCTCACCAAACTTCTTCATGTTCACTATTTCCTCTTTGGTGAAAACAACCTAGCATCGCAGGAGGATATGAGCAGCAACTCCTATCGACTAACGAGTGTTCCGTATCTTACTTTATCTCCACCATATTCATAATAAAATTTCAAATCTGACTGTTGCAGTATCTGAGTCGTATCCTTGAGGGAAGTTTGAAAGCCTGATCAAAGATCGCACTAGCAACACGATTTACTAGACTCTAACTTACTGCACATAACCAGTGTGTAATAGCTTTGACCTGCTGCGGGGTTTCCGATTTCATGTACACTAATCGATAGGAGCCCTTTTGCTGATTTCCAACCAGAGCATAACTGAACATACAGTATTAGTTACGTCAACCATAGTAAGCCAGCAACTGACATTTCTACCCTCGAATCCCAATCTCCAGCCCGTTGGTGATCTTTAGAAGAGTGGTGAATACTGAGCGACACCTTGCCTCTTTGCGCTTGATTCTGGTCAAGAGCTTCTCGAAATGGTTTGAGGTTTGTGAGATGTCGCAATTTTCCTCAAGGTCAGGTAAGATGTCCTGAGTAGTTTGAGATCAAGATACCAATGGATTAATACTCAAGATGCAAACACTACGTTATTTCGCAATTACTTTGTAGAACAAACTAGAGTTGAACTTTCCCCCTTGCTTGTCTAGGTTGATAAGCTCAATCTCCACTTGGGCATCGTACAGATCCTAGAAGCCCGTTAGTTCGTCGTCATAAGCACACTTGGTGTTGTAAACTACCTTCGCTCGAGTTTTCGCAGCTTTCTGCAGCACACCATTACCACGATTGGGGTTGTCTTCATTGGTGATAAGCATGATTTTCTTAGACGAAACATTCTGGCTAAAAAAGAGTCAGATTGGTAGACATGAATAACACGGTGGCAGTCGTACGATTCCTGACCATGAAGAAAGAACACTGGAGCAAGCCCAAAACACGTTCCCCAAGGGCAGCTCAGTCTTACTCGGGGTAACAGTACTCCTGAGTTTATCGAAGTCTGGGCGGTTTGACATCAAGTTAGAATATTATTGACGGTGTGCACATCTCTAGTCACATAGCACTCACTATTTACAAGGTTTTCGATCAGCTTGATATTGGTCGCATCGGGGCTTTCCAGATTCTGGAGGACATATATGTTGTCGAGGTTCCCAGGATTTTTTGTTTCCTCCTACCCGTATAAGATGTAGTAAGTACAGGAATCAAAAACGTCCAAGAATATGAGGAACGATAGTTACTGTGCCATATAACATGATTCCGATTAGATCGGAATTGCTCGTAATTATTTTATCCAGAAGGATGGAATTAATACATTTCAAGGCGGAATGTACCGGTATTTCTTTATTTTCGTTGGGTTCTAACATGGAAGGAGAGCAATCAATGACAAATAAAGTGCAGTCTTTGCTGTTCCATTTTGTCTAAACAGAAGTATTAGTCGCCAAAAAGCAAAACTTCACGCCTACAATTCCTATACCTTCTTTGCACTTTCTTCTGGAACCTCATCGCCGTTTTGAAATTCGTCCACCAAATCCCAATCCTCTTCTATCTCAAACATGCTGATGTAAGTCAACAAGCTGGTGTGTGCTAGGCTTTTTGATCTGTTGATTTATTCCTCAGAACCAATCACAGCTCGTGCAAGTGGATAGGAAGAATAAGAATCCATATTTACCAGGAAACTCGGCTTTTTGTCAACATCTATATTATTTACAGTCCATCTCATTGGATTGAAAATCAATCCCTCAGGTAGTCTGGATGAATATATTGCATGGAGAGTGGATGCAGTGGCGCAATCCGTAGAAGCCAACTGGGCATTCAGTCAGATATAGAACAAGAACAAGCCAACAAAGCACTAGCCCGTCTTTCGAGTCATTCTGAACTCGCTTAGACAGCCTTTAGCTACAGGTTTTAACTCACCCCCTGTACACCAATATACAACATATGACTGGGTAATCAACCCAAACACGTACCACATCATACACTCAGTGGGCTCCTAATGCAAAATGTTCCATGTTTCAGGGGATTCAAATATGATCTTCAAGCTGAACCCTCAATGGGCCACCAAAAGTTTACTGAGATACGAATTTCGTGTTGCGAGCTGCTTGGCTCAAAGATATCGATACTTGATGTAAAAAACAGCAAGATTGGCCGAAGTCTCTAAAGAGACAGAAGTATCTACAAGGAAGCTTCTAGTAAAATGCCGACAATTTGGTGAACGTAGAAGTAGCGTACTCCGGTATGTAGATTACCGCTGTATAGAGTGCTAACGAGAACCCGATCAAGACAATAGAATTAAAACAGGCCTTCTCCCAGGGCTCCAACATGTAAAGTGCGGTAGTCAATTCATACTGATAATATTTGAGATAGAGTTTTTCGGTCAAGGACATAGCCAAGAGAAGGGGAAGAGTGCAAACAAGAATCAAAGGAGCGAAATGACGAATATGAACTATGACTGCCCCAGGCATAAAAGCAGGTGATGCTGGTTCTCATGATATGAAATTGTAAATATGGTGATCGACATTCTGACTTGCCTCAAGTGGGAGACTAAGCATTTCCTGTAGTTATTGCATTGAATGCTGAAGAATCATGTTGCCCAGATCTTATAAACAGAGCCGTCTTCCAATGTTGCTTACTATTATATAATAATTGATTATTTTGTGTTAAGTTGAACATTTATTAAACAACCAAGATAAACATCATACAATTAAACCTGAGGAATAAATGGAATATCGTTAATCGTCCTAATTATCAACTTCAGCATCATCCTCACTAGCAGAGGCCATTCTCTTTCTCTTGACACGGCCACCACCATGTGGAGAAGTCAAGGCAGAATCGATATGTTTCTGTGATTCCAAACGTACAACGAGGGAAGGAATATCAGCAACTTGCTTTCCGACCCGAGTATGTCTTTGCTTGATCAGAATACGAGCGTGATGAATTGACTTGGCCAAGCCAAGTCCGAAAACCTGGGTTTGAAGACGGCGCTCCAAGATATCCTCGACCTTCAAACCCAATACATAATCGAGCTTGGCTTTGGATTCATCCAAAACACCAATACGGATAAGACGACGGATCAGCGCATTACCCTCGAACAAACGACTGGTATCCTTGGGATCCAAGGTTAAAAGCCCACCAGCAGCACGACGGATATTGGAGAGTGTAGCCGATTCTCCAAACTTCACACTTGTTACGCAAACCGTATTGACCGATTATCCTCAACTCTTGGTCGATGACTCTTTCTCGAAAGGGCGTCTAGGAACTTTATATGTCTTCGAATCTAGATAATTAACAAAACCCGGTAAAATTGAAAGGTGGCTTTAACCCCAATTTTCCGTCCTATTCGTTCATGTCCAGAGAATATGCTACGCCTCGTCATAAGAACAGGTTGCCTTTGAAACATCCAATGTTTAGTGAATTAACTCAATACATAACCATGTTGAGTAAAAATAAATCCGCAAAAAACGATTCTCCCTGTCCATGCTAAATACAGTTTCTGGGAGGTGCCATGATGCACTGTTACTTCTGTCTAACCAGAGGGAGAGATGACTCGGCAATCAATCAACTATATTTAACTGCCAGAAAAAAATCCCCAAATCACCCATGTTCGCATATAGGGCCCAAATCGCCCTGATGAGACCCCTGTACGATCTTTTTTTTTCGGTCTTCAAATTGACAAAACTAAGATGCAGGCATCATGGTGAGGGTATGTGATGGGTGCCATTCGTTTTTCTCGAAGTTTTTCTATGGTCTCCCGGTCTTCACGGAGGTCAAGCTTCGTGCCTACGAGTATTAAAGGAACACTTGGTGCATGGTGGCTAACTTCAGGATACCACTATATGCAAACAGCATTACTTAGCTATTGAGTACACATTGAATACAAGTGGGAGAGTAAGTGTATTAGAGCGGATACCTTTGTCTTTACATTTTCAAAGGAGGGTGGGCTAACTAACGAGAAGCAAATCAAAAACACATCTGTTTGTGGGTAAGATAGCGGACGCAGGCGGTCATAATCCTCCTGGCCAGCGGTATCCCAAAGCCCCAAATTGATAGGCTTACCATCCACCATCACGTTGGCAGAGTAGTTGTCAAAGCTAGAGGAAAGCAAATTCGTCTAAGTATTTCTGTAATATGGAGGGGCTCTAAGAATATTCGACATACACAGTAGGAATATATTCTCCGGGGAAGGCATTGGTTGTGTAACTAATCAGAAGACATGTTTTACCGACAGCACTAAACAAGAGAAAACCAGTAGTCAATAAGATATCCAAGGGGCTTTTTCAGAGCCCAAAGTGAGGTAGTACTTACCCATCACCCACAACTACACATTTAATTGCTTGCATGTTTTCGAAGTATCAGTAAGGGCAAGATAATGAGGATTAAGATTTGAATTTAGCAGATCACTGAGAGGTCGCTTTCCAACAGTTAGAGGAGTAAAGCGGCTTAAGAAATATATGGGTTTCTTGTGATTTGGGCGAAACAACGGAGAAGTTAATTTGTCAACTCTGGTTTAAGATAGTTAGAGAATAGAGCAAACCAAGGTGAAGAAGCAATTACTGGGGGAAATTGGGGGAGGTGTCCGTGTATTAAGGTTGCCGTCACCCCTGGGTCTGCTGGCAATTTGTTCCTATCGCCGTTTTTGGTCACAACTAAAGCCAAATTTACACAAGCATCGCCAGTTGCTCCTAGATGGATGATATGTGATGTACATCATGTGGTATCCCATTGGACGGCATTGGCTATAGAATCTCCATAATTACAGCCCCGTCATCTACCAAAATGACCATTAGCCATTATGCAGATGATTTCCATTCCATTGTAATCAATTCCAGAGAGTACACAATAAATTCAATGATGGACAATGGTAATTGGGGTGCCTAGACGAATCACTCTACTAGACAATATAAGGGATAAAATGTAGGGATGCCAGCTATTTCACGGCTTGGTTTGGAATGCTTTTGAGCTTCAACCTTCAATGTGATCGTAAGGATCCTTAGTTACTGTATTCTCTATGGCGAGCTTACAGTCCTCCCCACCACCACAACCATAGTGAGAGAGACCAGTATTCCAGCACTACCAACCTCTTTATCACATACGCGCCCGTTTGTGCACACATGCCTGCCGCCAAAGGTAGCAGATTTGTACAATTTGCATTGCTGACTATTGAGTGGCAAGGCCCTGGTGACCGATATGCAATGTCCTGATCTGCTGAATTGAAAGCGTATACGTGGGCGTAAGGTAAACTGAAAGCCTGTCTTTTCGTCCTTTCTACCTTAAAGCCCATCCCTGATATTTGGCATATATTCTTAGCCTCAGAGGTTGCCAGCTGCCTGCGCCTATTCTCGGAGCCATTGACCTTATCCCTGCTCTTGATAGGTCCAAGGCAGCCTGTCAATACGAGTTCAGTTATTCATTCTTTTCCACCAATTCCCAAATACAACAGTGATGTAAAAAATTCCTTCCGAAGTCACGTGTCGACATACAAATATGTTCACCAACGGTTGTTCACGCGAAAAACCTTTGAACCTCTCAGATGTAGAGTATAAAAGGAAAGACTCAGCGACGGGAACAAAAATAACTCTACTTGCTATTTCTCTCGCCGTCACTTCGCGAGTCACCATACTATGGGTAAGCGCAAATCCACTCGTAAGGCACCCGTCAAGAGAAAAGTCGTCCTAGATACCACATTCGACTGCCTTTTTTGCAACCACGAGAAATCCATTTCCTGCCGACTGTAAGTAAACAAAACCACTCGTTTCTGCGTTTGAGGTAACCACGAGTTCTGATCCCCATTCCCTTTCAGCGAAAAGGAAAGCAAGATCGGTCACCTCAGCTGTCGCATTTGCTCGGCTAGTTTCCAATGCATGATCAACTATCTCAGTGAACCCATAGATGTGTACAGCGAGTGGATTGATGCTTGTGACAAGATCAATCAGGACAATGGCGACCGTGAACGTTCGGCTTCTCCCGATGGTCGACAGGCTCGTAAATATTATGATGAGGAGGAAGAGTAGCCTGACACTCCTGATCGCCACGTTCGCAGCAACACAAGCGTTGACACTTTTTGTACTTGCTTTTTGACATAGCTTTCTCAACAGGATCATTTCTGTTTCTTTTTTGAACTACATCTTTGTGTATATATAGAAACGCGTGAGAGATCTGTGGACACCTTAAATACAACTAATAAAGAGCTTGGAATTGGTTTAGCAAACATGACTCGAACATTCCATCGGGCTTGTACACTGATTGTCGAAGCTCTCTAGTGGGATCCCATTTCACGATCTGGACACGCCTGTGGACAAGTGCCGTCGCCCTATCAAAGCGCCCACCCAATCCCGATGCCACATCTAATCCCTGCCCAAACCCGAGATGATTCCCAAGTCAAATGTTTCAGTGCGCTTGAACGATTTCCTATGATAATCAGGCTGCATGGGTGTGGAGTGAGTTCAATCCAGTGCTTTTGGCCAATTTCACCGGATTTCGGAGGAGCAATTGGATGATTATTCCAACAATGATCGTCAAGCGTTAAATTGCATTCAAGATGATTAGCATTCACATATGACCGCTGTTTCATAGCAAATATTTCACGGGATATATGGGCGGCGGATCCAACCCTACAATTCATTCCAGGTCTGTTATACCTTCGGCTTCAACATGATTGACACTCAAATGGAGAGTTTTCTACTAAATCTGACCTACGCAGAGGAGCCCAACGAGAATCTGGTCTGCTGCATCTGCCATTCACCGTTTATCGACCCCACCTCGTCTCCATGCGGGTAAGTGAGCGCTGCTTTCGCCGAGATTGGGTTTCCGCTCTCAAGTAGCGTACTCATGTTACTTTATTGATAGCCATACTTTCTGTCGGGCGTGCATTGACCAGGCGTTAGCGGTCAGGTCTTGGTGTCCGGTGGACCGTTCTGATTTGACTGCTGATGCGCTCCAGCCTGCCGTTCAGATCATAGTGAATCTAGTGAATGAGCTTAAAGTGTTCTGCCCTTATCGAGTGCTAGGTTGCAAAGAGTCTTTTCAGAGGCAGAACCTCCAGCATCATCTGGAAAACGACTGCAGCTTTATTCCGGTGCCGTGCCAACATGAGGAGTGTCGGGAGAAAGTCCTAAAGAAGGATCTGGAGAAGCATAAGCTTGACTGTAGGTACAGAGTGGTGAAGTGCCAGACATGCGGAAAATTCTTCCAGAACGACGCGTTCAAGGTAAACTTATCTTGTCCGTGGCGAATTAGCTGATTCGCTTTCTAAACCTCAGCGTAGGATCACCAAGACGCTTGTCCAGAGGAGGAAATGAAGTGCGAATTTTGCACCGAGGATTTCAAAAGGTCCGACCTCGTCGAACACATCACCGTATGCCCACAGAGGCCGGTTAGATGTGAGTTCGTCCGATACGGATGCGAGTGGAGTGGATTCTTGCGGGAGTATGATCAGCATCTCAAGCATTGCACATATTCAGCGATCAGTGGTTTTATCAGGTTCCAAGAGAATCGGTACAATTTGTTGGAGCTTGAAAATCAGAAGCTGCGCAAGGAGTTGGATGACATTCAATACGAGCTTGCATCCACAAGGGAGGAGATGGAGATCTCCAACGCAAACCAACCTTATCGCCATCCAGAGGCTTTTAATGAGCAATATCCACCGCCGACTCCCCCATCTTTCTACCAAATCGAATCGTACATTCAACAGCTGGAAGAGCAAATCATCCCCACGCAGGACCATATCCTCATGGACAATGAGAAGATCAGAGACGAGCTCGGAACCCTCAGCGGCAATATCGCTTCTTTGGAGTTGAAGCAGAACTACAATTTCATGACCGAAAGCCTCAAGACAAAGGAGGAGATACAGAGCCTTCGAAACATGTACCAAAGCTTGGCCCGGCAATTGCAGTTTCTACTGGCCGAAAAGAGTAGTCGTATCGCTGCACCCCGATCAAGTTTTTCTGCTCGAACTCGGCCCAGTCCTGGGAGCAGTGGTAGCGGAGGAGGAGGGGAAGGTCACTCTCGTACGTTCAAAGGTATCCTAGCTCAAAGCCAATGGCATCAAGCTCGCCATATGCTAACCATTCTCTATCCCTTGATTGGCAGATCTAATAGAAAAGACAAAGCTCTAAGGAGATCCCGCATTGCCATTCCTGCATTTTCAACCACGCCCAGCATGCAACCAACGTGCTTGTATTCAGTGAGTTGAAGGTTCGACCATCACCATACCGGGTTTCAGATCATCCCCCTATACACTTCCCCACTGTAATCTTACCAAACTATGTATGTACACACCGCAATGAAGTCCAGCATTCATCAAATATGCAGAGTGCACCCACGAAGCCGTGGTGCCATGCTCATCCGGCCTAGAGCACCTCAGCTCATACTTGTTGCGCAGATATTGTGAGTGGGAGGGCAATGTATATACATATATATATATATAGTCAGTATGAACATTTAGCTGAGTGGGAGTGTTGTAAAAATTCGTAATTCCACCTAAATATTCACCAAACTTGGTCACTTAGATCATTGCCTACAAATCTTAGAGAATACTGCCAAGCTTCCTTGTTGGGATGCACTTTGGGAATTTTCATGTTTTGGGTATCTGATGTTTTGGTGAAAATATTCCAAGTTGTCCAAACAGTCCTAAACCTTGAACGCATGTTCTCGGGACCTTCCTAAACACATTCCACATTTTGTTTTGCCAAGACCAAGTAAAAAGTATAAATACCGCTATTACATGATGTCAAAGTAGTGTTTATACTTTTACATGGCCTTGGCATGAAGAACAAATGAAATCTGTTTAGAAAGGGCCCAAGAACATGTTTGCAAAGTTTGGGGCTGTTTGGACCGCTTTGAGAATTTTTATGCTCTGGGTACCTGATGTTTTGGTGAAAATATCCCAAGTAAATCCCAACAAGGAATTTGGTCAGTATTCTCTAATATTTGTAGGTAATGATCTAAGTGACCAAGTTAGGTGAATATTTAGGTGGAATTACAAATGTTTGCAACACTCCCACTAAACTAAATGTTCATACTGACTAGTCCTAACTGTGACCTAAGATGATCAAATTTGTCACTCACCAATGGTTTGGTAAATGTGGCTGCAATCATTTCATCTATAGAGCAGTAAACCAACTTTGCTAAGTTATTCTGTATAGCTACATGTATGAAATGGTGTCTAATATCTATGTGCTTAGTTCTAGCATGAAAAGTTGGATTTGAATCTAATTACTCATAGTATCTATAATGTTGTAAGAGTCTTAGAGATATTGGAAGTGATTTGGAGAACAAGTAAATTATGTGGCTTTTGCTTAATCATTTATTGCATATATAAGGAATGTTTATACTTTTACACGGCCTTGGCATAGCAAGCACAAAGAATAGGATTAGAAAGGTCCCAAGAACATGTGTGCAAAGTTTGGGGCTGTTTGGAATACTTTCAGAATTTTCATGTTCTGGGTACCTGGTATTTTGGTGAGAATATTCTAAGTAAATCCCAACAAGGAATTTGGTCAGTATTCTCTAGTATTTGAAGGGAATGATCTTTTGGTGAGAAATATCCCAAGTAAATCCCAACAAGGAATTTGGTCAGTATTCTCTAATATTTGTGGGTAATAATCTAAGTGACTAAGTTAGATGAACATTTAGGTGAAATTGCAAATTTTCACAAAATATAAAGCATTCTAGCATTACTTTATGATAGCCCTGTGCTCTACTATAATCAAAAATTTTTAGATACAGTTGGATTATATTATAAGCTCCATGTGAATGTAGTCCTTTTGGAGTATCTCTATTCACACTTTCAGAACCTCCATTTGACTTTCTGGCAGATTATGAGTGCCACAACAAGTCAATTTAGATTGCAATCAGCCCTCCATCCAGGATGCTTCCTTCTATTGCAAATCTTGCTGAAATTTACTACCAGCTTTGGAAGATATAGACAAGAAGTCTGCGTGAGAAACTCTTGGAGCAATGTTTCTGATGAAGTGGGGGATCCTTCTGTTCATGAATAGCTAATTTTGAAGCTCAAGCAGAGGAGACCAAGAGTCTTCCATGCTTGCATATCCAAGCTTCAATTCTAGGGAGGGATTATATTCAAGAGAGAGCTGCAAAAGTCTGAATTACTCTTGAGCAGATCTATTCAACAAAGGCTACATCTTATATACTCCAAGTAGGAAGGAAGCCTGACATTTTGCTTTTGGTGATATTATTATATCATTGAAGCTGAGTTAAGGTTTGATCAACCTAAGAATAAGTCTATGCTAAATAAATATATATATCTCACCAAAGTTGTTAGATACCATGATATGGAAAAGTGCAATCATCTGTTACTCCAATGGATCCCAAAGGAACTCAGTACAAAATCATTGTGACTAGCAGAATATTGGCTGGGATTTTGATCAAACCCTTATGTGAAAGTCAGTCATTTAATGCTTTATCTATATTTCAATAACCATACATCCTAATATTGCCAATGCTGTTGGATTACATAGTCAATAATGAAAGTACCTATTTGGTCTAATATAGCTGCTCTTGAGAGGGTTTCAAAGTGCCTAAGTCCCTAAAAAATATATTGATCCTGCAGGTGGATCCAATCTGAAATAGCCATCTAGATCCCACAATGGGGGTAACCCTATGAAAAGTTATTGTGATGATCCCATCCAAAGGCTGTCACAAGTACTAAGTCCTGTGACTAAGAGGTATATCTTTGACACTTGTCTGGAGCTTTTGGCCCTGCTTGTAACAGGCTCTTGAGGAAACTGCTGGCTTTTAGCCATGGCACCCTTGTTCTGCTGCCTTTGATAGCTTCTGCTATTCTTAAGATACTTTCTTAGCATACCAATGCTGGCCCAAAACTGGTTTGCCTGTTTGAATTCAGGATAATGCTCATGGAATAAGTCAAGTGCATTCTGCTTGGTCTCAAGTCCCTGATGGCCCATGGTATGCTGGACTAAAGGCAATGGTGTGTTAGACTTCTGATGGCCTCTTGAATATTTGCCCACTCTTCAATATTGCATTGAAAGGCTTCATAGATCTTCAATGTCTTTTGATTTTTGGGCTTTGGCATAAACACCACATTGTCTCCCTCCCATGCTGTGATAGGCTTTTCTGTGGGCTTTATCTTTGTGCACTGTTGTTGTGCTTCAAACACTGTACAGTGTTCCTATGCTGTTACACTGGGAAATGGCTCAATTCTTGGCTGTGACATTGAGCTACCTGAGCTACTTCTTTGCAGCAAAGATACTGCTTTCTCTACCTGGGATATTGATTGCTCTACATGTATTATCTGCTCATTCTGTTTTGGGACTATTGCCTGATTTCCCTGGGCCATAGCATCTATCCTATCAGCCACTGCACTCAATTGCTTCATTTATGCATTGGTATGAGCTGACAACATACTTTCTAATATAGGTGGTGGTGATGTCATGATGGCCACTTGCTGGTCTTCAACTAAGGGTACTGTGTTTGCTACATACTCATCTGCCTGAGCATAACAGTCAGCTTGTGGCTCCAGAGAGGTTCTCAATTGCCTACTTGATTGAGAGCCTGAGGAGCCTGCATTATTACCTTCAGTGGGCACACTGCCAACATGGCCTTTTTTGGATATAGCCCGGCTTGTTGCACTGAATGTCAAAGCAAGCAGTTGACTAACCACTCTTCTGTTGCAGTCAGCGGTGGGGATTGGTTGGGAACCAGACAACTTTGCTTAATTCTCTAACAGCATATATATAGAAGTGAGTCAAACCAAAGGGGAAATAGTGTTACATATATGTGTGTATGTGGTGCCACAACTGTATTTAAAATGCTCACTATGGTGGGTCATCATTGAATCTTGCATTCATGTAGGTGCAATGTCTCAAATAAAAGACTGTCATAAATTCACATGAGTATTGACCAAAAAGTGATATAATAGCATTACATTGTTGAGTGTCAAACTGTTTGCCCCACAGACAAGACTACTTTGACTCAATGCTGTAAGCAAAGAGAAAAAAGACCATGTGGCTATTGTAGCAAGTGGCTCAGCCATGAAGCACACAGACAGCATAGAGAGTACTACAAGGAATGTGGCCAATGTTTTGCCACCCAAGTCATATTTCACCATTCATTGGTGACTACTGTACCAACATTATCTGGCTGGCCAGTTAATACATCAGTATTGCACCTGGCTGTCTTTGTCACCTTGCGCAAACTGAGTCAGGTGAGTTTGTCATGCCTTTAGGCTCACCTCAGCCTTCTGAATATGGCATGCAGAGTGATAGCTCTGACAAAGAAGGTTCACTGATGGATTGCAAGCCTATCTCCCCTAACAACAGAACCATGTATGAGCCTGGTCAAATCCCAATATGCAATGAGACAACACCTGTTGAAACAAATGCCAAGGATACTTTATGGAGCCAAGTGAGCCTAGTAATCCATCTACCAGTGAATGATATAATACTGTGGCTAGAGAAGTGGCATGTTTCCACTAATATCAGTAATGGGTGCTTTGAGGATTTATTACTGCTTCTTGCCAAAATCATTCTGGGATGTAACTTACCATGTACTTGGTACAAGTGGACAACCATCATGTGGTTAGCAACATATGATCCAGAGACTGTCCTGATTCCAGCATGTGTTAACAGTTGCATGGCATTCACATCCATCAATGCCACCATTGCAAGGTGTCCAAGTTGTCAGGAATCCACCACCATTGAGGGAAAACATTGTTCACACTCTGGACATATTCTGGTAATACCCTGACTGAGGAAGCTGATGCAGTCCAACAAATATTGCGTAGCTATACAGCACCGCCCTCAGTATCAATCAAGTGCAAACATATCCAATATATTCAATGGCAAACATTATAAACAGCTAAGAAGCAGAGGCTACTTTGAAGGTATGTATGACCATGCCTTTGCCTTAGCACTTGATGGGATCTCATTAAACAAGTACTCTGTCAACAAATCCTGCTGGCCACTAATTCTCATCAATCTGAATCTGCCACCCATCTTACAATATCAGAGCAATAATCTGATGGTAGTCTCACTGGTATCTGGGCCTAAATCACTGTCAAACATGGATAGCTACTGTGAGTACTAAATGCAGTACCCACTCTTTGCCCAAGAGTTCTCCCCAGAGTCCTACCCAAAGTCCCCCAGTATCCTCCCTATGATTCCCCCACACACCCTCCCTCCTATCCCTGCCCTTATCTAGTTAGAACACTTACCATAATAGGAAGGTGTTCACACCCCTATTTTATAACAGATTGTCTATTATCTAAGCCCCCAAGTGATATATATCTACCCAATTGAACCAAGCAAGAGAACAAGGAGATTTGGGACAAAATTATTTATTTCCTTACTACCTCCTATTGGAAGCTATTCTGAACCAAGTGGTACTGACTTGACCTACAAGCTCTCCCACTCACCAAGTACAGTCAGTAATAACCCACATATTTGGTGCCATCTCTGCGGAAATAAGCACAAGTGAGGTAATGACTACTACAATCAAACTAAAAACATACAAAGGAAAGAGAGAGAAAGCCCTTGAATGGTTCAATAAGTTTGAGAGAGTTGCAGTTGATGCAGGATGGGACAACAATAAGAAAGTAAGGGAGTTTGCATGACATATGGAAGGGTCAGCATGGTGATGGCATTATGGGTTGGAAGATGCAGTTAAAGACAACTGGGATGCACTAGAAGAAGCCTACAAGACACGCTTTCTATATGCCAAAGGGTACCACTACAAAGCCCTTCTACTGTCCTCATGGAAGAAAAGCAGTGAGAGCTATGAAGCCTACACTGAGCTGTTCCTCCAACAAGTTTGATGTCTCCCAAAGGATGAAATTGCCAAACAACAGCTCATGAGGTATTACATCATGGGCTTAGACAACAAAATAAGACGTAGGGCATCCAAAGAACAACAGGGATGTAAAACGCTGCAAGAGCTGGTCAAACAAGTGCAATGGGTCATCTTGCTATGGGGGCTACCCTATAGTGATACAAATGATCAAAGGACAGGGATCCCCCGTAAGAAAGGAAAAATTGCCTCCCTGAAAGACCGTGAGTTAGAAGAATTACGGCAAAAGGTCCAAGAACTCTTGATCAACAATGTCCAAGAAGTCCCCAAAGAAAGTGATAAACTCTGGGAAGCTGTTGTAGATCTAAAGACCCAGGTACAAGCCCTGACCCAACAGATGGAACAACGGCAACAACAGTATCCGTGTTATGTGTGTGGAGAAAAAGGTCACCAGGCTCACAAATGTGAAAAACAGTATGGACAAGAAGCTGCACCAGACACCAAAGAGAAGAAGGCATCAAAAGACAGAGTCCCTTGCCAGGAGGCCAACAGGACTCAGTCAATCTAAGCCCTCCGGTCAGGACAGTCAAAGTGCGGAAGAAGAAGCGTTGACATGATGCTTCTAGAGAGGAGGCAAAGGAACCTGTAGTAGAGGTTCCGTCAAAAGGAAAGAACGTGGAATTAGGTGAAGAAGTGCGGAATGAGCCTTGGGAAGAAGTGTTAAAACAAACAAAGAACGCTAGCACATCTTCCCATGGCCTATTTCCCATAATGAAGGTACTAGAGCAAACCAAGGCAACCCTCCCAATAACCAATTTACTGGGACTTGCCCTGGCTCTAGTCAAGGAACTGATAGAGGGATTGAAGGAGATAACAACCCTTCATGTCAACCAGACGGTCCTGCAAAAACCAAATAAAGGTACATACATAAAGGTATGTATAGTGAATAAAGAGATTCTTGCCCTTATCAACACAGGATCCTCTATGTTGATCATGTCAGAGTCATTAGCAAAACGTCTAAAATTAGACATAGTCCCCAACAACACCATTTGAGTACGGCTAGCAAATGGCCAACTGGACACAATGGTAGGCGTGGAGCCTAATTGCCCCATCCGGCTAGGCAACCTGATAATACACCAAGATGTTGTGGTTCTACCCGTTGCTGCCAACAACTTACTCATTGGCAAGAGTTGGTTTATCCAACATAAGATGGATATACTTTACAGTGCATCTGAACTCAGGTGGGATACTGAGAGTATCCCACTGATTCATATCACCAATGAGAGCAAGGCGCGTAGCAACAGTGTGACAATTGAAGAAGTGAAACCGTTGCAGTCTCCAATCATCACACAAAAGGTGATAAAAATACCACCCGCCAGTGAGATAGTGATCTCATTAGAGACACCAATAGCTTATTTGACAAGCGGAAGAATGATAACCGCAGCAAAGGCATCCAAGCAACTAGAAGGAATCTCAATCCCTAAAGTATGGATACCACCAAAATTTGAAACGCAAAGTCTGAAGTGCTTAGTGGTCAACAACGGGCAACACACGGTGACATTGCCTAGAGGAGTACCATTGTTGAACCTAGAGGAAGTCAACAGAAACAACCAAGGACCACCTACAAACAAGGAACCAGAAGAAGAACTCCCCAAACTAGATGTGGACCCCAGTCTACCGCCTGCGTTACAAGACAAGTTCCTAGAAGGAATACACCCGCTTGCCCAAGTATTCTCTAAGAACCAAGTAATTGGTCATATACCTGGGGTACATCACCAAATCCACCTCACTGGCAAATACCCCATCAAGCAAAAAGCCTATCGGAACTCAAAAATTGACACGGACTATATCAAAGAGACAATTGAAACTTTATTGAAAGACAATATCATTACAGAGAGCCAGTCACCATGGGCCTCCCCCGTAGTGATAGTCCCAAAGAAAGACGGAAAGTGACGCTTTTGCATTGACTACCAAAAATTGAGCGCTGTCACCCAGAAGGACGTGTATCCACTACCGCAAATAGGCAACCTGTTGGACAGATTAATCGGAGTTAAATATTTTAGCTCTCTTGACTTAATCTCCGGGTATTGGCAAGTAGAAGTAGCCCCGGAAGATTGACCCAAAACCGCTTTTATAACATTGTTTGGATTATACAAATGGAACTGACTACCTTTTGGCTTGTGCAATGCCCCTGCTACATTCCAAAGGATGATTGACAAGGTGCTAGGAAATCTACAATGGGAATGCACTCTTGTGTATCTGGACAACATCACAATATATTCCCCCAATGTAGAAGAACATATACACAACGTGCAACATATACTGACAGCCCTCCTCAAGAACCAACTCAAACTACATCTCAAGAAGTGCCATTTCCTGTATACAAAATTGTTGTTCCTGGGCCACAAGATCTTGGCAGATGGAATATACCCATCTATTTCACTCCCGAAAGCCGTTCAAGATACACCCACACCAAAGGATATTAATGCAGTGTTGGGATTCCTAGGATTAGCCGGCTACTATTGCCGCTTTGTCAAAAACTTTGCAACAATAGCAGCCCCCCTATACAAATTGACGCAAAAAGGCCAGTGTTTTGTATGGTTGGAGCCTCAAAAGAGAGCATTCAATCAGCTGAAACATTCCCTGACGTCACCGCCAGTGTTATGTTTTCCCAATTGGGATGCGAGATTTTTTATTAACTGTGATGGAAGTCTCACCGGTATAGGCGCCATACTGGGACAATACCACCAACCCGGCAAATTCCACCCAATTGGTTACGCGAGCCATTTGTTAAACAAACACAAACGTCACTACCCTGTTACCAAGATAGAATGTCTGGCTGTTGTTTATTCAATTAAACAACTCCACACATACATACATGGTTGCTGATTCACAAGAGTAACGGACCACAGCGCACTGGTCTGGCTGATGAAAACTAAAGACTTTACCGGTTGACTAGCATGTTGGGCCCTCCAACTACAAGAATACAACTTCAAAATAATTCATTGCGCTGGCAAGAAACACCAAGATGCAGACTTCCTCAGTCGCTATCCCGTTTGCCAAGTATGCGTCAGCAATGACTACAAAGATGTAATCTGCTTTAAAAGAGGAGGGAAGTATCCCAAACATGTTGTTACAAACAAGCAGAAGAGGGACTTTCAAAAGAAATGGTGTCAGTACAAAGTACAAGAAAACCAATTATGGTTCCTCCAAGGACAGTTAAGAGTTGAGGTACCCCCAATAACTGCCCGCAAAGAAATTATACAAGAAAGACATATGTCATTAGGACATGCTAACCTTCTAACAACATACAAGATGTTAAGAAAGACATTTTATTGGAAAAAAATGACAACCAACATTGTGAATACACTACAAAGATGCTCCACCTGCAAAAGATTTAACCAAAGTCAAAAGATAGGAACAACTGCACCAATACCGCTTGACCTACCCTTCTATCAGACAGGGATTGACTTTGTTGGGCCCTTTATGAAAACAAAGAAAGGAGAACAATACATAATAATTGCTACCAATTATTTCTCAAAGTGGGTAGAAGCCCAAGCCATCCAAAATAAAGACCAGAAGACAACCGCCCAATTCATTCTAGAACACCTCATCTGCCGGCACGGATATCCTTATATCTAAGACACTTCTTAAGTTGTAACATGCGCAAGAGACCAGTGCAGTTAGGTGCAATTATAGAGGTACCAAGTGGCTGGCAGAAAACTTTTGGTACAATTGCGGCTGATAAGTCCATAAATATGACTTTAGTTGCAAAATATTGGGTGTGACCCTTATGATGCCTTCTATGCTGTCTGTGCACTTATTGTGGAAAGGCTTGCTACCATGTCAACATGATCTTTTTTCTCTTCTCTTGGAGTGTTTAATCAAAGTAGTGCAGGTTTTGCTCTGGAGCAGCATTAGCATTTGTATTTGACATTAAGGCAAATGCAGTTAAAGGCCCTTAGCTCCTTTCTCTGGTACTTTAAGGCTTCCTCTCCCACATTTTGAGGAGGATATTCTTCTCCCATGACAATATCCCAAAGGCCTCTTTCTTGCAGCAGCATCTTTATCTTCATCTTCCACACTTGGTTGTTAGATCCTTCAAACTTTTTGGCAGAGGGAAAGATTCCAGTAACAGCAGTAGTTGACACTGCAGAGAGTGAGAGCTTGGGGCACATAACCTGTTGTAAGAGTCTTGGAGATATTGGAAGTGATTGGAAAAACAAGTAAATAAGTGGTTTTCATTTTATGATTTATTGAATATAAAAGTAGTATTTATACTTTTACATGGTCTTTGCATAACATACTCAAAGAATATGCTAAGCAAGGTTCCAAGAGCATGTTTGCAAAGTTTGGGGCTGTTTGGACAACCTTGAGAATTTTCATTTTCAGAGTACCTGGTATTTTGATGATAATATTCAAAGTAAATTTCAACAAGGAGTTAGGTCAGTATTCTCCAGGACTTAAAGGTAATGATCTAAGTGAATAAGTTAGGTGAATATTTAGGTGGAATTACAAATTTTCACAACAGCCTATAGGGCAAACAGCTTGACACCCAACAATGCAGTGCAACTACATCACTTTTCATCATTACGTACAAGAATTCAAGCCTTGCCCATGAAATATTGCACCTCTGTGAATGTAAGATTTAATGATGGCCCACTATAGTGAGCACTTGTTATGATATACCGCTTGAATATTTAAGTTACATCAGTTTTAGTCAAACCAATAGTTATATGTTTAGCCTATCAGTATATCAGTGTTATCTATCAAATCAGTAACAATAGCAAGCAAATGAATGAGCAGATTCTTATCAGACAAAAATATATATATATATTGAGTAGGATCTTATTGGTTGATGATGATGCAATCAAATGAGTCATCAGCCACAATCTACATTAGGAAATACAATTAGTCAGCAGTTGATCTGGCAAAATGTATAAGGAGCTGCTGGAACCTCAAGAAAAATCAGCTCAAGTTTTAGTGACTCCCTATTCCTCTACAACTCTTATATCAAGACTTATAACATTGGTAGCTGCAATAATCAAAAACTACCCTCCTGAAGAAAGAAGAGGCCACTTCAAGATGTCCAAAAATCAAAAATGGACAAATGGTATGCAGCAAATTCTGGCCCAACAGCAACAGTTACCCCATATCCTTAGCCAGCAGCAACAAGGAATAACTACCATAGCCCAAAGCCAGCAAAACCCTGTGAAGAGCAACTTTAGTGTGAATGTCAACCAGTACCATGGTAGAGTCAATAAAAACCTGGGAACCTGTCTCTTCCAAATTGAAGAACCCTTCAAGGATAAGGGAACTGCTCCAGAAAGCAAGTTACATTATGCAGCCTCTTACCTGGCAGATACAGCTTTACAGTGGTACCACAACAAGATCAGGTCAGCCACCCTAATGGGGTGCTCCACAATCTCAACCTAGGATGAGTTAGTGTTGGAAATTCAGGATGCATTAGAGCCCCCACACCAGCAGACACTACCAAGAAGAGAGTTGAAGACACTCAGATAGAGAGAAATAGTTCAAGAGTACATCTATGAGTATAGATGTCTACTTGAACAAAATGAAAGAATGAACCCACTGGATCAAGTGGAATACTTTATTGATGGGTTGAAAGTAAGAACTAGCAAGGAAGTGAATTATCAAAGACCGCTGACTACTAAAGAAGCCATCAAGATTGCCATTAACTATGACTCAGCTATGTATGGAGTAGGAAAGCCCACAATGACTAATCACAGAGGCTACAGTCACTTTGAAAGAAGACAATCTGAAGCAGTGCCAATGGAAATAGATGCCATGCAAAAGAACCCTACCGCAGAAAAATGTAAGAAGAAAGGACTTTGCTTTAATTGCCACCATCACGGACATATTGCAAAGTACTGCGCTCAGAGAAGAAATGGACCCCAGCCACCAAGAACATTTAGCCATATTGAAGACCTTGAGCACAGCAATATAAAGGATGAACTTGAAGAAGACTCAGAAATCACCTTTTATATGACAAAAGAATACCTATCCCAGATGACCTCAAACTCAGGAAAGCTATTATACTTGAATAGAGTAATCAATGGAGTACCTGGCAAGATGATGATTAACTCAGGAGCATCATATGAGTACGTGTCAGCACAATTTGCTTTGAAGGCTGGAATCAACTTGGAACCCTCCAAATGAACTTAAGTCTTAACAGCTGATGGGAACTTAAACATAATCAACTGTATTACTCAGCCAGTAAAGATGAGGATCAATGATTATGAAGAACACCTACAGGCCTATATATTTGGGAACCGCAAGTTTGAACTAGTCCTTGGAAAAACCTTGCTATTTTGTTGTAATCCATTTAGCAACTGGAGAACCCATGCTACTCAGATCCAGAAGGACAACAAGACATATCAGCTATTACCAGCCTAACTGGTTTTCAACTTGGTCAATTCTGGTGTTTTTGAAACAAGTAAACTTAGCAAGACACAGTTCTGCAGAGCACTTGGAGAAGGCACAAAGATGTTCCTCATGGTGGTATTACAGGAGGATCGCTTTACTCCAGCACCCTAGGGGTTTAGACTCTTTTGAAGGAATATTCAGACATATTTCCAGATAAACTTGCAAGTCTACCACCAGTCAGCAATGTGGATTATGCCATTGACACAGGAGATAGCCCTTCAGTGAGTAAGATACCTTACAGATTGAGTCCATTGGAGTTGGAAGAGATGAAGAGGCAAATAGATCAGTTATTGGAGCAAGGATATATCAGACCCAGCAAGTCACCTTGAGGAGCACCAGTACTCTTTGTGAAAAAGTAGAATGGAACACTTAGGATGTATATTGACTACAGAGCCCTCAGCTCAGATACCATAAAGAATAAGTACCTTATACTTTGGATTGATGAGCTTTTGGACCAGCTCAATGGAGCTACCATACTCAGTAGAATTGACCTTATGAGAGGATAAAACCCAATTAGGATGAAACCAAAAGACATCCCTAAGACAGCATTCAGGACCAGATATGGACATTACAAGTACCTACTCATGATTTTTGACCTCACCAATGCCCCTGCAACATGCAAGACACTGAAGTAGACTGTCTTCCAGGAGTACCTGTACAAGTTTGTGATAATCTAGCTAGGCAATGTATTGATATATAGCAATACAGAAAAGGATAACTTGGTGCAAATTGAAAGGTTTTGAAGAAGCTAAGAGAGTACAGGCTATATGGGAAGCTAGCCAAATGTGAACTCTTGAAGGAACATGTTGAATATCTGGGACATGTAGTGACTAGCACAGGGGTGAGCTTAGACTCTAAGAAGGTAGGAGTTATCAAGAATATGAAGCAGCCCCATAGCATATCATCACTCAGATTATTCCTTGGAATGGCTTCCTATTATTGGAGATTTGTCAAATCTTTTGCAAGTATTGCAGCCCCTTTGACTGATAATCTCAAGAAAGACAACACCTACAAGTAGGACATAGCCTGTGAGACTGCCTTTCAGACACTCATGAATGAACTTGCTAAGCTACTAAGCTTAAAAAAACCTGACTTCAGAAAATTGTTCACTCAGTGCACCAATGCTTCAAATTATGCACATGGTGGAGTGTAAAGCCAACAACACAAGGGAAAGGACTACCAAGTTGTCTTTGAATCCAAGAAGCTGAACTCAGCAGAACAGAACTATCCAGTGCACGAGAAGGAGATGCTTGCTATAATACACTGCTTGAGAACATGGAGATGCTATATTGAAGGAGTCAAATGCACTCTGAAGATTGATCACACCTCCCTCAAGTATATATGTACTCAGAAGGTACTCTTAAGAAGAATAACAAGATGGAGTGATTACATACAGCAATCTGATTTGGAGATTGTCTACTGCCCTGGGAATATCAACATGGTTGCTGATGCCTAAGCAAGATTTGAACAAGTTGCTCAACTCAATTTGGTGCATGAATCAGATTGGCCTAGCTTATTACCAAAGTACTTAGAGGACCAAGACATTCTCAATGAGGCAGATGAAGAAATCAAGAAGATAATCTGGGATGAAGCCAGCAAATTTGTGGTACAGAATGAAACACTCTACTGAATTGTTGCTGGAAGCCCTATTACCTATTGCCCTTATGTTGCTTGCCAAGGATTTAATACATCAGCAACATAACGGATATAGTCATCTTGGAATTGAAGGAACCTATAGCCTTGTGAGAGCCAGAGTATGGTGGCCTAGAATGATATAAGACATTAAAAAGCTAGTGAAAATATGCCCCAATTGGCAAATCAACTAAGGCCAACCACAGAAATTGCTGAACTCTTTCCCTTGGAACCTGTAAGACCATTTGAAAGAGTGGGAATTGACTTTATTGGAAGACTGCCAACCACCAGGAAATGCAACTGCTGGATCCTAATAGCAATTGACCATGCCACTGAATGGCCAGTGGCTAAAGCAGTACCTGTCGCCAGTGAACAAGAAGTTGCAAGTTTCATCTATCATGAGATCCTTAAGAGGTTTAGATGCCCTGTAGAGAATTTATCTGATAGAGGAGCAAACTTTATGGAAAAGACATTGGAAGCTTACCTGGGAATGCAGCAGAGCAAACACTTGAAAACCTTGGCATATCACCATAGAGCTAATGAAGTCATGGAGAAGTTCAATGGATTATTTGGAAAAATTGCTGACCAAGTGTGCAAATGGAGCTGTCAGTAGATAGGATGAGTATATAGACCAAGCACTTTTTGCATGCCAAGTTAGAGTACACAACACTGCCCAACAACAGCCATTTTACTTAGTGTATGGATGTGAACCAAGGACCCCAGGAGATCTCACACAATCAAAGCTTACAGATGCCTTAGAAGATGAGCACAGTCAGCCTAGTGTTTCAAGTATTGGTGGAAGAGTTGTAGAGGAATAAGGAGTTTAGCTAGTTTTGGATTCACTAAAACTTGACCTGATTCTTATTGAGGTTCCAGCCACTCTTTTTATATATTTTACCAGATCAACTGCTGACTAATTGTATTTCCTAATATAGGTTGTGGCTGATGATTCACTTGATTGCATCATCATCAACCAATAAGATCCTACTTAATATATCTATTTGTGTCTGATAAGGATCTGCTAATTCATTTGCTGACTAATGCTACTGATTTGATAGAAAGCACTGATATACCAATAGGATAAGCTTGTAGCTAATTAATTTGACTAAAAACTGATTTAACTTAAACATTCAAGCAGTAGATAATAACATCCTCCCCTACTAAAGCTGAGAGGGTTCTCCTGAATCTCTTTTCTTGAAATACCAATCTCTTGATGGTTCAGTATTGTTAGCCAGTCTTGCAAGCTTGAGTCTGCCTCTATGTAATAAATATTCCCAGACATTCCCTTGTTTGCCCACTAGTTGGTAAGTTGCAAATGGACATTCTCTGATGATCTTAGAAGGTCCTGTCCATTGTGGCTCAAACTTATTCTGAGTGCTGTTTCTCAGCAATACAAAGTTCCCAACAGTAAATGCTTCTGATTATATAGTCTTATCAAATCTCTGCTTCATCTTTTCTGCACTTTTGGATACTCTGGCCTGTGCCTCTTGACATCCTTGTTCCAGCTGCTTGAGTCTACTAGGCTGACTGAGCTCTTCTTCTAAGGTGTTTGTAAGCTTTGGTTGCTTGAGATCTCCTGAGTCCTTGGTTCACATCCATACCCTAAGTAAAATGGCAATTGATTGGTGGTGTTATGTACCTTAACTCTGCATGCAAAGAGTGCTTAGTCTATATGCTCATCCCATCTACAGACAGCTCATTTTGCACATTTGGCCAGCATTTTTCTAAATAATCCATTAAATTGCTCAGTGACTCCATCAGTTCTAGGGTGATATGCCAAGGTTTTCAAGTGTTTATTTTGATGCATTTCCAGGTAAGCGTCCAATGTCTTTGCCATAAGGTTTGCTCCTCTATCAGATAAAATATTTACAAGGCATCCAAACTTCACAAGGATCTCATAATAGATGAAACTTGAAACTTCTTGTTCACTGGCTACAGGTAATGCTTTAGCCACTGGCCATTCAGTGGCATGGTCAATTGCTACCAGGATCCAACAGTTGCATTTCCTGGTGGTAGGCAGTCTTCCAATAAAGTCAATTCCCCATCCTTCAAAGGGTCTAAGAGGGTCCAAGGGAAAGAGTTTGGCAATTCTCTGTGGCTGGCCTTGGTTGATTTGGCAGTTTGGGCATATTTTCACTAGCTTCTCAATGTCTTTTCTCATTCTAGGCCACCATACTCTGGCTTTCACATGGCTATAGGTTCTTTCAGTTCCAAGATGTCCATATCCATTATGTGCTTATGCATTAAATCCAGGCAAGCAACACTAGGGCAATAGGCAATAGGGCTTCCATCAACAATTTGGTAGAGTGTTTCATCCTGTACCACAGATTTGCTGGCTTCAACCTGGATTATCTTCCTAATCACTTCTCCACCTCATTAGGAATAGCTTGCTCCTCTAAGTACTTTAGTAATAGGCTAGGCCAATCTGATTCATGCACCAATTTGAGTTGCATAACTTTTTCTGATCTTGATAAGGCATCAGCACCCAGGTTGATTTTCCCAGCGCAGTAGACAATCTCCAAATCAAATTGCTGAATGTATTCCCTCCATCTGTGGTAATAGAAAGTATTCCATTACTACAATATCTCAAAACCAATATTGCACTAATTTCTTCATTTTGCTTCTTGCTATTATAACACACAAGTGAAAGATCAGGAAATTCCAACTTTGAAGGACAAATACTCCAGACCCTGACAGGAAATCCATCCAAAAACTTTATGTCATATAGAACACACAGTAGCTAACACATGCTTCAAATTGCAGCCCACTTGAAGCAGTGCTTAAGGAGTTATGACCAAAAGAGCCCAATTATTTTGTATACTGGGCCTCTATTGCTAGGATTACTGTGGTGACTTTGATTGTGTGTCACTTTTAAACCCACCTATCAAATCATGTGAAATTGTTACAGGTGCTGCGCCTATGCCCAGTCTGCACAACTCCAAATTTTGGCTATGTATCATGAGTCTTGCTTGTACAATTACCCAAAGACTTTGATCCTTCAGAAACTCCATATATATGACTCCCCCAGCTGAAAAATATAGGAGAGCCTCTCTTTCCAGAATCTCCACACTATGATTACTAGTTTCAAGGTTATAAAACTTCCCCAGCATAACTTGCATTGTTGGGTATTCTGACTTTGATTGGTACTACATCAGTAAAGAGACTGCAATGCTCACAAGAATCCAATCTAAGCTCTAAAAGAAAACTACCACTTTTCTGTTGGAAATTTCCCCTCTAGGTAACCCCTTTGCTCTAAAGACACCCCCTTAGTCTAAAGACCCCTTTAGAGACTTCCACAACACACCCCTTTAGGTTAAATGGGAGCTCAAAATATCCATACTAGGAAATACTTTCTCAGAAAGGGAAGTGAATTCCAAATATGGAAAAGTTACTATCAACGTAAATAAGCTCAATAGTCCACAGAAGATCACAACACCGCTGTAGAAGTGGGAATCACTGTCTATAGTATATTTTGAGCCTAAGATTGAGGATGTTAGTGAAGGTTATCCCTTCTATCAGTATATCAGACTCCCCAAAAACTATTTTAGTATTGGCATACTGGAAGTTGTTGTACATTGTTGATTAGCCTCTACATTGCAGAACAAGCCCTAAACTAATCTAATACAACACAACAAATCTTGTCATTCTTCTTGAGAGCACCTTCTGAGTAAATATATACATGAGTGAGGCGTGATCAGTCATCATAGTACACTCGACTCCTTCAATGTAGCATCTCCAGGTCTTCAAGCTGTGTATTATGGCAAGCATCTCCTTTTCATGCACTAGATAGCTCAGTTCTGCTGAGTTCAGTTTCTGGGACTCAAAAGCAACTGGGTAGTCCTTTCCCTGATGTTCTTGGCTCAGTACTCCACTAATTGTTTAATCCAAAACATCTGTGTACAGAGTAAGTTCTTTTCTGAAGTCTGGGATTCTAAAGCTTGGCAGCTTAGCAAGTTCATTCTTGAATATCTGAAAGGTAGTCTAACAGGCTATGTCCCACTTGTAGGAGTTATCTATCTTGAAGATATTAGTCAACGGGGCTGCAATACTTGCAGAGGACTTGACAAATCTCCTATAATAGGAAACCATTCCAAGGAATGATCTGAGTTGTGATATGCTATGGGGCTGCTTCATTTTCTTGATGACTTCAACCTTCTTGGGGTCCAAGGTCACTCCTGAACCAGTCACTATATATCACAGGTACTTAACAGATTCCTTCAAGAATTCACACTTTGTTAGCTTGCTGTACAGGTTGTTCTCCTTTAGCTTCTTCAAGACATTTTCAATGTGCACCAAGTGCTCCTATTTTGTATTGCTATATAACAATATGTCATCTAGGTAAAATACCACACACTTGTCCAAGTATTCATGGAAGACAGTTGGCATCAAGGTCATGAATGGTGTAGGGGCATTAGTGAGACCAAAACTCATGATTGGGTACTTGTAATATCCATCCCTGGTCCTGAATGCTGCCTTAGGGATGTCTTCTGGTTTCACCCAAATCTGGTTGTATCCTGACATGTGGTCAATCTTGCTGAATATAGTAACTCCATTAGGTTGGTCCAAAATCAATCTAAGGTATGGGGTACTTATTCTTCATGGTAACTGAGTTGAGGGCTCTGTAGTCAGTTGACATCCTACATGTTCCATCCTTCCTTTTCAGAATGAGTACTGGTGCTCCCCAAGGTGACTTGCTGGGACTGATATATCCTTGCTCCAATAACTGATCTATTTGTCTCTTCATCTCTTCCAACTCTAGTGGACTCAAACTGTAAGGTGTCTTACTCACTGGAGGGCTATCTCCTGTGACAATGGCAAGATCCACATCTCAGACTGGTGGTAGGCTTACAAGCTCATCTGGAAATATGTCTGAATATTCCTTCAAAAGAGTCTGGACTTTCTGGGGTACTGGAGTAGAGGAATCCTTCTGTAATACTGCTATGAGGAACATCTGGGTGCCTTTTCTAAGTGCTCTGCAGAACTGTGTCTTGCCAAGATTACTTGTTTCACACACACTTGAATTGATCAAGTTGCAATCCATTATGGCAAGTAATAGCTCATAGGTCTTGTTGTCCTTCTAGATCTGGGTAGCATGGGTTCTTCAGTTGCTAAATGGATTACAACAAAATAGCTAGGCTTTGCCAAGTACAAGGTCAAACTTGCAGTTCCCAAATATATATGCCTGTAGGTCTTCTTCATAGCCATTGATCTTCATCCTTACTGGCTCAATAATATGGTTGATTATGTGAGAGCTCCCATCAACTGTTGATACTGAAGTTTGTTTGGTGGGTTTCAAGTTGATTCCAGCTCTCAAAGCAAATTGCTCTGACATGTACTCATGTGATGCTCCTGATTCAATCATCCTCTTGACAGGTACTCCATTGATTACTCCATTTAAGTACAATAGCGTTCCTGAGTTTGAGGTCATCTGGGATAGGTATTCTTGAGTCATATGGAACTTGAGTTCTGAGTCTTCTTCAAGCGCATCCTCCATGTTACCATGCTCCAGGGCTTCAACATGGTTGAAGGCCCTTCATGGCTGGGGTCCATTCTTCTCTGAGGACACTACTTTGCACTATGTCCCTGCTGGAGGCAACTAAAGCAAAGTCCTTTCTTCTTACATTCTTCTGAGGTAGGATTTTATTGCATAGAATCTATTTCCATTATCACTTCTTCTGATTGCCTTCTTTCATAGTGATTGTAGTCTCTCTGGCTAATCATTGTGGGCTTTCCAACTCCAAACATAGCCGAGTCATAGTTAATGGCAATCTTGATGGCTTCTTTAGTAGTCAGCAGTCTTTGATAATTCACTTCCTTGCTAGTTCTTTCTTTCAACCCATCAATAAAGTATTCCACTTAATCCAGGTGGTCCATTCTTTCAGTTTGTTCAAGTAGACATCTAAAATCATAGTTGTACTCTTGAACTATTTCTTTCTATCTGAGTGTTTTCAACTTTCTTCTTAGTAGTGTCTGCTGGTGTGGGGGCTCAAAAGCATTGTGAATTTCTAACACAAATTCTTCCCAGTTAAAGATTGTGGAGCACCCCATCATGGTGGCTAACCTGATCTTGTTGTGGCACCACTGTAGAGCTGCATCTGCCAGGTAAGAGGCTGCATGTTGTAACTTGCGCTCTGGAGCAATTCCCTTAGCCTTGAACGCTTCTTCAATCTGGAAGAGCCAAATTCCTAGGTTTTCATTGACTTTACCATGATACTGGTTGACTTTCACACTAAAGTTGTTCTTGACAATGTTTTACCGGTTCAGTGCCATGGTAGTCATTCCTTGTTGCTACTGGCAAACAATCTGAAGTAATTATTGCTGTTGGGCCAGGATTTTCTGCATAGTATACTTCCGCTCTTGACTTTCTGACATCTTGGGGAGGCCACTTCTTTCTTCAGCAGGGAAGCTTCCGGTTAGTGCTGCTACCAATGTTACAAGTTTTGGTATAAGAATTGTAGAGGAATAGGGAGTTTAGCTAGTATTGTATTCACTAAAGCTTGAACGATCTCTTATTGATGTTCCAGCAGCTCCTTATATACATTTTGCCAAATCAATTGCAGACTAATTGTATTTCCTAATGTAGGTTGTGGCAGATGACTCATTTGAATGCATCATCATCACCCAACAAGTTTCACTTAATATATCTATTTCTGTCTAATAAGGATCTGCTGATTCATTTGCTGACTAATGCTACTGATATGATAGTTAACACGGATATACTGATAAGCTAAGCATGTACTAATTGATTTGACTAAAGCTGGTCTAACTTAAATGTTCAAGTGGTAGATCATAACATAACAGCAGCTCAACTATTATCACTATTTCTGATAAGCTTACTATATCCAAATCACTTCTTAAATTGCAATTGTAACAGTAATAGAGAGTGCAGTAAGCTTCAGTGTTGAACAAAGTATTTTTGCAGGAGCATCACAGCACATATGCAGTACAAAGGAGTGGCTCAGCAGCTTTAAAGAGCATTTCTGTAAGAAAGGTTTAACTGGGAGACAATCCTGCACTGAAAGCTATAGACAAAGGGTCTGTACAGCAATATATGAGTGATAAACCTGGGGTAAAGAAAATAAAGCTGACCAATATACTCTTTATTCCTGCAATAGATAAGAGCCTACCTTCAATGAGTTAGGCAACCACTCTGGGACTGATATTTGCTTTCACTAAGCCAAGCTGGTCAGTAAACTGGAAATGGACAAAAATTAGCTTTGGGAATCAGATGTTATAATATATGCAAGTTCCAATGCACAATCATTGTACCTGAGTGTATAAACATTGCTGAAATGGATGGAAATGACTGGGAGACATGTCCTAAGAGGATAAGGCACACCAGGAACCAGAAAATAAGCTAAATGATAAAAATCACTTGTGCTGGGACTTAATTGTCCAATGCCATTCAAGATATGTGTCTATCAGCGGTGCTTATACAATAAGCCAGCTTGACTAATTTGCAGGAGATGTGGAAGCATTATTGCCACCAAAGTACTAACAATTGTGCACTTAAATATATGTAGACCCATGAGAGCAGTATCCTTTGGATTCAAGAGCAATTTTATGATGATTATTGATGGCACAACAATATGTACATTGCTGTACGGCTTTAGAGATGGTTAAGCACCTCAAGAGAATGGAAAAAACACAAACCAGGTGGAATCAAAAGGTCCCTCACTGCCAATGGAGGAGAACACTCTTCTCAGGAGTTTGAAAAATACTGTGCAAATACTGGTATACTTAATCAGGTCACTGTCCCCTAAATTCCACTGCAAGATAAGGAAGTCAAACCTGGAAAGAGGACAATAGTAGAGATGGGAAGCTGTATTATACCTGCTAATGGAAAGCATTGCAGGTTCTGGGCTGATTCTGTTGCTTCCAGAGTAAACATCAAGAATGGATACCCAGTAACAGCACTCTATGATTCTTCACCCTTTGTAGCATATACATACAATAAATGACCCAAAGCACTTAAGAATATTTGAAAGTGCTATTTTATCATATCCCTAACAGACAATGCTCAAAGTTTGAGTAAAAAGTAGAGCAGGTACTATTATTGAGCATTGTGTATACACTAAAGGGTATTAAGCATATGATGGCAAAATTAAGAAGCTGCTCTGGAGCAGTGAGAGTGTAGTGACCACAAAGAGTCTTATTAAGCTACATGTGCTAAACCCCATAATGCAGAACAGGCAATGCAAGATCCAGATGCCCCTCTGTGGCAAGAGATAATGCAGGAAGAGTACTGTACACTGATTAAGGCAAAAGTGTGGGAGCTGGTTGATTTACCAAATGAGAGAAAGCCAATGGTGTGTAAATGAGTCTACTAGATCAGGATTACCTCAATAGTATTGTCAATCATTAAGAGCTAGATTGGTCCCTGAGGGCTATTCCCAAATCAAGGGACTAAACTTCAAGGAAGTTTTATTCAAGTAGCCAAATTTAACTCCATAAGGACATTTCTAGCCCTGGCAGCTGTACACAGTACACTAAATGTACTTCAAAGCAGCCTCTGTAAATGGAGCTTGGGCAGAAGCGCTATTATTGAAATATCCAAACAGTACTTATCCCAAGTGTACCAATAGGGAATGCTGACTTAGGAGATTGTTGCATGTGCTTAGGCAAGCACCAAGAGCATGGTATAGAAAATGGACTAATATTTAGTAGAGATTGAGATCATTTGTAGCACTGCAGATTACAGTTTATTTGTAAAACAGCTTAAAATGAGTGTAATTATTTCAGTATTTCATACTCAAGATGCTATGGCTTCAAGCAGCCTGGGGGCACCTAAACGGTTAAAATATGACCTTTTCAGCAAATTGGAGATGAAAGCTGTTGATAACTTAAGCAACTTTATAGGAACCAAGGTAAAATCTGGCATGTCTACAAACAAAGTTGTGCTGAATTGGTGCAATTATAATGGTGACATTCTTAGATGCTTCAAAATGAAAAATTACAAGCTTGCAGAAGCCACCATGGATAACAAACAAAGTTAAGCAAATTCCAGTCAGTTCTGGGCCAAAACTGCTAAAATGCTCACCAAATCTTACTATACCAATTAATGGTTGATAGCCTGATGTACCTGAGAGTATTTACACATTCAGATACTGCAGTTTCAGTGGGTATAGCTTGTTGATTCATGCAGAGTTATGGATCTGATCCAATTGCAGCAGTTATGAAGACTTGCAGATATTTGCATTGTTCCATCAATGTAGCTCAGGAATACTATAGAGCAGCTAATAGGGCAAAGTTATTGTGGCTATAGTTATTTAGGGTGGGGTAGAGATCTAATTGACAGATGCTTTACCACTGAGTATGTATTTCCATATGCTGGTGCATCTGTTTTCTGGAATTATAAGAAATAATCAGCTGTGGCTCTCTCCACAACTGAGGTGGTGTATATGACTTCCTGCTAAGCAACTACAACAGCACATGGTTGCAACAATTATTCAAAGGCTTAGGTCTTAATTCAGATGAGCCAACTTGTACTTTCAAAGATAATCTTATGCAATTTAACAAATATTTTAGATATAATAATCATATCAAGAAATAGTGTTGACAATTTTGCTGTTGCTCATGCATAGAGGAGCTCAGTATATATACCTTTGTAGAGGTTTTATAACTGTGACTCTGAGTTAGGAGAGTTTCTGAGTAGCAAGGCGCATTTTGTAACAATTTCAGAGTTAATACCTATTGTTTTGTAAAAGTGCCAATCTCATCTTGACTATAAGGGAGTAGTCATTGGTTCATAGGTCTGAGCAATAGTGGCAAGGTTAACATTGTAAAAATTCTCTACAGTGACTAAGACTAGTCCTGATCTATTGATTAAATTTTCAGCTGCTCTAAAATAGCAAATAGTTCAGCATATTTGCACTCCTACCTAACCAAGTAATTACTTAATTGCAATATTGCTTTGATATTCTCTAACTATAGCCTAGATAGTGACTTATCACAATATCTGCCACCATTCTGACAGCTGGGCAGTAAATTAATTCTGCTAAGATGTTTTCAATAGCTTCCCTTACAAAGTAAACCTTTATGTCCATGTGCTTAGCTCTGGCTCAATTAGTAGGACTTCACACTAATCAAATATAGCTTTGATTATCCTTGTAAATGCAAGTTGGCTCATCTGAGTTGAAACCTAAGTCTTTGTGTAATTTTTGAATGTGACTAGTCCCTTAGTTGACTAAAAGGCAGCTATATTTTCTGCCTTAATTGAGGATAGAGCCACAGTTGGTTGTTTCTGGCAATTCAAGTAATAGCTGAATCATGTTATAGTTGATAAGTTGTCACCTAATTATTCATGTTAACTTAGTCACATAGATTTTATTCAATGATTAGCAATTGGTCCTGTCCAATTTTCTTGTAGGGATTACTTGGAATATTTGCACCAAATCATCAGGTACTCCAGTTATGATCTTTCTCAAAGCTGTCTAAAAGCCCCCAACCTTGGCACTCATACTCTTGGGACCTCCTTAACAAACTCTACATGTTTGTATGCTCTATTATATCAAAAGCTTAAATACCACACTTTTGATCAATATATCTACAAGTAAATAGCACATAATCCTCTAGTCCTCCACATCACCTCCAATACACCTTGGAATATATCAACATACCTGAATATAGTAGTACATACCCAGTGGTAGAACATCTTTTAATTAGATCCCTACCCTGCCAGAGTCATTGAGTTTTGTCCAATTAGCTCCTTCAAAGTTGTCCAGGACTACTCTTATAGCATCTTGCAGATATCTCAGGATTAATTTAACTGCTGAAAAACAATCAGATCCAAGATTTTGCATGGATCAAAAAGCTATTCCCACTGCCACTCTAATATTTGAACATGAAGATACCTTCAAGACCATCAGGCCACCAATAATTGATTGATAGTGGATACTATGATCCCTATCTGACCTGTTTTTACCCTACATTGGCTGAGATTAGCTCAATTCTAGACTTTTGTGCATAGCAGCTGCTTCAGACTTGCAATTTTCAATCTTGAAGCATCTAGGAGTGTCCCTGATGTATTTCAGCGGATTATTGTAGATATGTCAGATTTGACCTCAATCTCATGTAAATAGCAAAATTCCCAAGATCTATCAACTCAAACATGCTGGCAAGGTCTGAATATGTCTGTTTAAGTGCTTCATGGCCACCTGTAGATACTATTAGGTCATATACCAATTTAGCAAGGCTGCTTTGAAATCAATTTGGTGTGAATCTAGATGCTGTACAGCTTCAAAAGGTTAAAACTCTCCTAAAATAGTGAGATATGGCTGCAGGAACAGACTCTTCCCTAAAGTCTAGTGCCTAGTTCTGAGAATATATTTTAGCCATCCATGCAGCTTTGTAATATCAACAGTACCACTTGAAGTTATCTTGATCTTCCATACCAATTAACACCTTATTGGCTTTCTCCCAATTGGTAAATCCACTAGCTCCAACACTTTTGCCTTCATCAGCAATTGGTGCTCCCCCTACATGGCATGTAGCCACACTGTGGCATATGGGGTTTTGCATAGCCTGTTTCAGATGAGGTGTTATTATCAGCTGCTTGAATGTTTAAGTTAGATCAGTTATTAGTCAAATCAACCAGTTATATGTTTAGCCTATGAGTATATCGGTGTTATCTATCAAATCAGTAGCATTAGTCAGCAGATGAATCAGCATATTCTTATTAGACAGGAATATATATATTTAGTAGGATCTTATTGGGTGATGATGATGCATTCAAATGAGTCATCATCCACAACCTACATTAGCAAATACAAATAGTCAGCAATTGATCTGGCAACATGTACATAAGGAACTGCTGGAACCTCAATGAAAGCCAGTTGAAGTATTGGTGAACACAATACTAACTAAACTCCCTGTTCCTCTACAAGTCTTATACCAAGACTTGTAGCATTGGCAGCAGCAATAACCAAACACCTCCCTCCTAAAGAAAGAAGAAGCCTCTCACAAAATGTCCAAAATCAAGAATAGAAAAATGCTATGCAGCAAATCCTGGTCCAACAGTGACAGTTACTCTAGATCCTTAGCCAGTAGCAACAAGGAATGACCACCATGGCCCAAAGCCAGTCAAGTGCTGTCAAGAGCAACTTTAGTGTGAAGCTCAACTGGTACCATGGTAGAGACAATGAAAATCTGGATACTGTGGTTTTCCAGATTGAAGAAGCTTTAAGGCTAAGGGAATTGCTCCAGAAAGCAAGTTACGTTATGCAGCCTCTTACCTGGCAGATGCAGCTTTACAGTGGTACTACAAGATCTGGTCAGCCACCATGATGGGATGCTCTACAATCTCTACTTGGGATGAGTTTATGTTTGAAATTCAGAATGCCTTTGAGCCTGCATACCAGCAGACACTACTAAGAAGAACGTTGAAGACACTCAGACAGAGATGAATGGTTCAGAAGTTAACCTATGAAAATAGATGTCTATTTGAGCAAATTGAAAGAATGGACCCCCAGGATCAAGAAGAATACTTTATTGTTTGGTTGAAAGAAAGAACTGGCAAGGAAGTGAATTATTGAAGACCCCTGACTATTGAAGTAGCCATCACAATTGCCATTGACTTCAAATCAGCTATGTTTGTGGTTGGGAAGCCAACAATGACCAATCAGTGAGGCTACAATCAATATAAATGAAGACAATCTGAGCAGTGCCAATGGAAATATATGCTATGCAGAAGAATCCAAACTCAGAAGAATGTAAGAAGAACAGACTTTGCTTCAGTTGCCACCAGCAGGAATATATTACAAAGTGCTGCCCTCAGAAAAGAAATGGACACCAGCCATCAAGAACCTTTATCATATTGAAGCGCTTGAGCAAAGTAACATGGAGGATGATCTTGAAGAAGACTCAGAACTCACCTTCCATATGACAGAAGAATACCTATCCCAGATGACCTCAAACTCAGGAAAGCTATTATATTGGAATGGAGTAATCAATGGAGTACCTGCCAAGATCATGATTGTCTTAGGAGCATTACATGAGTACATGTTAGCGAAATTTGCTTTGAAAGCTGGAATCAACTTGGAACCCACCAAACAAACCTCAGTTTCAATAACTGATGGGAACTCAAACATAATCAACCGTATTACTCAGCCAGTAAAGATGAGGATCAATGATTATTAAGAACACCTACAGGCCTATATATTTGGGAACTGCAAGTTTGAGCTTGTACTTAGAAAAACCTGGCTATTTTGTTATGATCCATCAAACAACTGGAGAACCCATGCCACTCAGATCCAGAAGGCCAACAAGGCCTATGAGTTATTACATGCCATACTGGATTTCAACTTGATCAATTACAGTGTGTGTGAAGCAACTGAGCTTAGCAAGACACAGTTTGGCAGAGCACTTAGAAAAGGCACCCAGATGTTCCTCATAGCAGTATTACAGAAGGATTCCTCTACTCCAGTACCCCAGAAAGTCCAGACTCTTTTGACGGAATATTCAGACATATTTCCAGATGAGCATATAAGCCTACCACCAGTCAAAGATGTGGATCATGACATTGTCACAGGAGATAGCCCTGCAGTGAGTAAGACTCCTTGCAGATTGAGTCCATTGGAGTTTGAAGAGATGAAGAGACAAATAGATCAGTTATTGGAGCAAGGATATTCCAGACCTAGCAAGTTGCCTTGGGGAGCACCAGTACTTTTTGTGAAGATGGATGGAACATGTAGGATGTCAATTGACTACAGAGCCCTCAGCTCAGTTACCATGAAGAATAAGTACGCCATACCTTGTATTGATGAGCTTTTGGACCAACTCACTGGAGCCACTATTTTCAGCAAGATTGACCTCAGGTTGGGATACAAACAGATTAGGGTAAAGCCAGAAGACATCCCTAGGTCAGCATTCAGGACCAGATATGGAACTTACAGGTACCTACTCATGACTTTTGACCTCACCAATGCCCCTGCAACATTCAAGACCCTGATACAGACTGTCTTCCAGGAGTGACCTTAGACCCTAAGAAGGTTGAAGTTATCAAGAATCTGTAGCAGCCCCATAGCATATCAGAGCTCAGATCATCTTGGAATGGTTTTGTATTATTGCAGATTTTTCAAGTCTTTGGCAAGTACTGCAGCCCCTTTAACTGATGTCCTCAAGAAAGACAATACCTAAAAGTGGGACATAGCTTGTGAGACTGCCTTCCAGATGCTCAAGAATGAACTTGCCAAGCTGCCAAGCTGCCAAGCTTTAGAATACCTGACTTCAGAAAAGAGCTTATTATGTGCATAGGTGCTTTAGATTATGCAATTGGTGGACTTTTGAGCAAAGAACACAGGTGAAAGGACTACCCAGCTGCCTTTGAATACAAGAAACTGAACTCTGCAGAACAAAGCTATCCAGTGCATGAGAAAGAGATGCTTGCTATAATACACTGCATGAAAACATGGAGATGCTATATTGAAGGAGTCAAATGCTCCATGAAGACTGATCATGCCTTGCTCAAGTATAAATTAACTCAGAAGGTACTCTCTAGTAGAATGACAAGATGGAGTAAATGCATTCAGCAATTTAACTTAAAGACTGCCTACTGCCCTGGAAAAACAACATGGTTGCTGATGCCTTATCAAGATTAGAACAAGTTGCACTACTCAACTTGGTGCATGAATCAGATTGGCCTATCCAAATACTAAAGTACTGAGAGGACCAAGCCATTCCTAATAGAATGGAGAAGTGATTAGGAAGATAATCCAGGATGAAGCCAGCAAATACATGGTACAGGATGAAGGACTCCACCAAATTATGGATGGAAGCCCTATTGCCTATTGCCCTAATGTTGCTTGCCTTGATTTATCTCATAAGCTACATAATGGATATGGACATGTTGGAATTGAAGGAACCTATAGCCTGGTGAAAGCCAGAGTATGATGGCCTAGAATGAAATAAGACATTGAGAAGCTAGTGAAAATATGCCCCAATTACCAAATCAACCAAGGCCAACCACAGAGAATTGCTGAACTCTTTGCCTTGGAGCCTGTAAGACCACCTGAATGGGGGGGAATTGACATTGTTGGAAGACCACCAACCACCAGGAAATGCCACTGCTGTATCCTAGTAGCAATTGACCATGCCACTGAATGGCCAGTGGCTAAGGCAGTACCAGTAGCCAATGAACAAGAAGTTGCAAGTTTCATCTATCATGAGATCCTTATGAAGTTTTGATGCCCTGTAGAGAATCAATCCAAAAGAGAAGCAAGCTTAATGGCAAAGACATTCAAATCCAACCTGGATATGCAGCACATCAGACACCTGAGAACCTTGGCATATCACCCTAGAGCTAATGGAGTCACTGAGTTGATTAATGGATTATTTGCAAAAATGCTGACCAATTATGCAAATGGAGCTGTAAATAGATAGGATGAGTATATAGACCAAGCACTTTTTGCATGTATAATCAGAGTACACAATACCACCCAACAATTGCCATTTTACTTAGTGTATGGATGCAAACCAAGGATTCCAGGAGATCTCACACAACCAAAGCTTACAGACACCTTAGAAGATGAGCTCAGTCAGCCAGGTAGACACTGGCTGCAGGAAAAAAGATGTCAGGAGGCACAAGCCAAATTGTCTCAAAGTGCAGAAAAGATGAAGCGGGGATTTGAGAAGACTATATCACCAGAGTCATTGACAGTTGGGAACCTTGTACTGCTGAGAAACAATACTTGAAGTTAGTTTGAGCCACAATGGACAGGACTTTTTAAGTTCATCAGAGAATTTCCATTTGCAACTTACCAGCTAGAGGGCAAACAATGAAATATCTGGGAAGATTTAGTCCATAGAGACAGACTCAAACTTGCAAGACTTGCTGAGAATACTGAACAATCAAGATATTGGTATCACAAGAAAAGAGATTCAGGAGAACCCTCTCAACTTTAGTAGGGGAGAATATTATTATCTACTGCTTGAATGTTTTACCAAGATTAGTTCTTAGTCAAATCAATTAGTTATAATCTTAGCCTCTCAGTGTATTAGTGTTATGATCTGCTGCTTGAATGTTTAAGTTAGATCAGTTTTTAGTCAAATCAATTAGTATATGTTTAGGTTATCAGTATATCAGTATTATCTATCAAATCAGTAGCATTAGTCAGCAAATGAATCAGTAGATCCTTATCAGACAGAAATAGATATATTAAGTAGGATCTTAATGGGTGATGATGATGCAATCAAATGAGTTCTCAGCCACAAACTACATTAGGAAATATAATTAGTCAGCAAGTGATCTGGCAAAATGTATATAAGGAGCTGCTGGAACCTCAATGAAAATCAGATCAAGTTTTAGTGAATACAATACTAGCTAAACTCCCTATTCTTCTACAACTCTTATACCAAAACTTGTAACATTGGTAGCAGCAATAATCAGAAACCTCCCTCCTGAAGAAAGAAGAAACCACCCTCAAGATGTTGGACAATCAACAATGGAAGAATTCCATGCAGCAAATCCTGGCCCAACAGCAACAGTTACTCCAGAGCCTCAGCCAACAGCAACAAGGAATGACTACCATGGCTCAGAACCAGCAATGCCCTGTTAAGAGCCACTTTAGTGTGAAGGTCAACCGGTACCATGGCACAGTCAATGAAAACATGGGAACTTGGCTCTTTCAGATTGAAGAAGCTTTTAAAGCTAAAGGATTTGCTCCAGAAAGCAAGTTGCATTATGCAGCTTCTTACCTGGCAGATGCAGCTTTACAGTGGTACCACAACAAGATCAGGTCAGCCACTGTGATGGGATGCTCTACAATCTCTACCAGGGATGACTTTGTGTTGGAAATTCAGGATGCTTTTGAACCTCCACACCAGCAGACACTACTAAGAAGGAAGTTAAAGACACTCAGACAGAAAGGAATGGTTCAAGAATAGATTTATGAGTACAGAGGTCTACTTGGACAAATTAAAAGAATGGACCCCCTGGATCAAGTTGAATACTTTATTGATGGGCTGAAACAAAGAACTTGCAAGGAAGTGAATTATCAAAGACCTCAGACTATTGAAGAAGACATCAAGATTGCCATTAACTATGACTCAGCTATGTTTGGAGTTGGGAAGCCTACAGTGACTAATCAGAAAGGTTACAATCATTATGAAAGAAGACAGTCAGAAGCAGTACCAATGGAAATAGATGCTCTGCAGAAGAATCCTACCTCAGAAGAATGTAAGAAGAAAGGACTTTGCGTCAATTGCCACCAGCAAGGACATATTGCAAAGCACTGCCCTCAGAGAAGAAATGGACACCAGCCATCAAGAATCTTTAACCGTATTGAGGCCATGGAGCATAGTAACATGGAGGATCAACTTGAAGAAGACTCAGAACTCACCTTCCATATGACAGAAGAATACCTATCCTAGATGACCTCAAACTCAGGAAAGCTATTATACTTGAATGGAGTAATCAATGGAGTACCTGCCAAGATCATGATTGACTCAGGAGCATTGCATGAGTACATGTCAGAGCAATCTGCTCTGAATGCTGGAATCAACTCAGAACCTACCAAATCAACTTTAGTCTCAACAGCTGATGGGAACTCTCACATAATCAACCGTATTACTCAGCCAATAAGAATGAAGATCAATGACTATGAAGAAGACCTACAGGCTTATATATTTGGGAACTGCTAGTTTGACCTTGTACTTGGAAAAACCTGGCTATTTTGTTGTAATCCATCAATCAACTGGAGAACCCATGCTACTCAGATCCAAAAAGACAACAAGACCTATGAGCTATCACCTGCCAGGCAGGATTTTAACTTGATCAACTCCAGTATGGGTGAGACAAGTGAACTTAGCAAGACCCAGTTCTGTAGAGCACTTAGAGAAGGTATCCAAATGTTCCTCATGGCAGTATTACAGGAGGATTCCACCACCCCAGCACCCCAGCAGGTCCAGACTCTCTTGAAGAAATATTCAGACGTGTTTCCAGATGAGCTTGTAAGCTTACCACCAGTCAGAGACGTGGATTATGCCATTGACACAGGAGATAGCCCTCCAGTGAGCAAGACACCTTACAAAATGAGTCCATTGAAATTGGAGGAAATGAATAGACAAATTGATCAGCTATTAGAGCATGGATACATCAGACCCAGCAAGTCACCTTGGGGAGCACCAGTGCTTTTTGTGAAAAAGAAGGATGGAACACTTAGGATGTGCATTGACTACAGAGCACTAGACTTGTTCCATTGTGCCATTGATCATAGTGCCAGAGAGTGCTGTATATTTTGTTATTAATTTGATATTTTAGGGTCATATGCATGTCAATTTTGATCCCAAATTGGCACTCTATGGCACCATCTGGCACTCTGAGGCATGATCAGGCACCATCTGGCATGCTATGGCACTATTGGGCACTATGATCAGCTGGAATGATGGAACAAGTCTACTGAACTCAGTTACCGTCAAGAATAAGTACCCCATACCTTAGATTGATGAGCTTTTGGACAAACGTAATGGAGCCACTATTTTCAGCAAGATTGACCTCATGTCAGGATACAACCAGATTAGGGTGAAGCCAGAAGACATCCCTAGGACAGCATTCAGGACCAGATATGGACATTACAAGTACTTGGTCATGAGTTTTGGCCTCATCAATGCCCCTGCAACTTTCATGACCCTGATGCAGACTGTCTTCCTGGAGGACGTAGACAAGTTTGGCATAATCTACCTAGATGATATACTGATATACAGCAAGACAGAAGAGGATCACTTGGTGCACATTGAAAAGGTCTTGAAGAAGCTAAGAGAGAATAAGCTTTATGGCAAGCTACCCAAGTGAAAATTCTTCAAGGAACACGTTGAATATCTGGGACACAGAGTGACTAGCACAGGAGTAACCTTAGACCCAAACAAGGTGGAAGTAATCTAGAATCTGAAGCAGCCCCAAAGCATATCAGAGCTCAGATCATTCCTTGGAATGGTCTCCTCTTATTGATATTTGACAAGTTGTTTGCAAGTATTGCAGCCCCTTTAACTGATATCCTCAAGAAAGACAATACCTACAAGTGGGACATAGCTTGTGAGACTGCCTTCTAGACGCTCAAGAATGAACTTGCTAAGCTGCCAAGCTTAAGAATACCAGACTTCAGAAAAGAGTTCACTCTGTGCACAGATGCTTCAGATTATGCAATTGGTGGAGGGCTGAGCCAAGAACACAAGGGAAAGGGCTACCCTGTTGCCTTTGAATCCAAGAAACTGAGCTCAGCAGAACAAAACTATCTAGTCCATGAGGAGGAGATGCTTGCTATAATACACTGTTTAAAGACATGGAGATGCTATATTGAAGGAGTCAAATGCACTGTGAAAACTGATCATGCCTCCCACAAGTATATATTTACTCAGAAGGGACTATCTAGAAAATGACAAGATGGAGGGAATACATTCAGCAAGTTGACCTGGAGATTGTCAACTGACCAGGAAAAAACAACACGGTTGCTGATGCCTTATCAAACTGCCAAATCAGCCAAAGCCAATCACAGAGAATTGCCAAACTCTTTCCCTTGGAGCCTGTAAGACCATTTGAAAGATGGGGAACTGACTTTATTGGAAGACTGCCAACTACCAGGAAATGCAACCGTTGGATCCTAGTAGCAACTGACCATGCCACTAAATGGCCAGTTGCTAAAGCTATACCAAAAGCCAGTGAACAAGAAGTTGCAAGTTTCATTTACCATGAGATCCTGATGATGTTTGGATGCCCTGTGGAGATCTTATCTGATAGAGGAGCAAACTTTATGGCACAGACATTAGAGGCTTACCTGGAAATGCAGCAGATCAGACACTTGAAAACCTCAGCATATCACCCAGAACTAATGGAGTTACTGAGCGGTTTAATGGATCATTTGGAAAAATGCTGACCAAGTATTCAAATGGAGTTGTCAGTGGTTGGGATGAGTACATAGACCAAGCACTCTTTGCATGCAGAGTCAGAGTACACAACACCACCCAGCAATCACCATTTTACTTAGTGTATGGATGTGAACCAAGGATTCCAGGAGATCTGACACAACCAAAGCTTACAGACACCTTAGAAGATGAGCTCAGTCAGCCAAGTAGACACCAGCAACTGGAACAAAGACGTAAAGAGGCAAAGACCAAAGTATCTCAAAGTGCAGAAAAGATGAAGCGGAGATTTGATAAGACTATAGCACCAGACACATTGACAGTTGGGAACTTTGTATTGCTAAGAAACAACACTTGGAAGAAGTTTGAGCCACAATGGACAGGACCATTCAAGATCATCAGAGAATGCCCATTTGCAACTTACCAACTGGTGGACGAACAAGGCAATATCCAGGAAGACTTAGTGCATAGGGACAGACTCAAGCTTGCAAGACTTGCTGATAATACTGAACCATCAAGATATTGGTATCGCAAGAAAAGAGATTCAGGAGAACCCTCTCAACTTTAGTAGGGGGGAATGTTATGATCTGCTGCTTGAATGTTTAAGTTAGATCAGTTTTTAGTCAAATCAATTAGTATATGTTTAGGTTATCAGTATATCAGTATTATCTATCAAATCAGTAGCATTAGTCAGCAAATGAATCAGCAAATCCTTACCAGACAGAAATAGATATATTAAGTAGGATCTTATTGGGTGATGATGATGCAATCAAATGAGTTGTCAGCCTCAACCTACATTAGGAGATACAATTAGTCAGCAATTGATCTGGCAAAAAGTATATAAGGAGCTGCTGGAACCTCAATGAAAATCAGTTCAAGTTTTAGTGAATACAATACTAGCTAAACTCCCTATTCCTCTACAACTCTTATACCAAGACTTGTAACATTAGGGCAATCTATCAAATCAGTACTATTAGTTAGCAAATGAACCAGCAGATCCTTATCAGACAGGAATCGATATATTAAGTAGGAACTTGTTGGCTGATGATGATGCATTCAAATGAGTCATTGGCCACAACCTACAATAGGAAATACAATTAGTCAGCAATTGATCTGGCAAAATGTATATAAAAAATTGCTGGAACCTCAAAAAAAACCAGTTCAAGTTTCAGTGACTATAATACTAGCTAAACTCCCTACTCCTCTACAATTCTTATACCATGACTTGTAACAAGGCATTATGGGCTGTCTAATATCCAATGCAATGTCTCTGCTCTGGATCAGTTTCTGAATTTTTCCATCATTCTCCCTTTAGTATCTTCTGAATACCCAAGGATGATCCCTTTTTCCACTTCTTAGCATGCATTTCAATCATTTTTGGTCAGGGATAGGATATAAATATCACTGCTGAAGATTCTGAGGTGCTTGAAGTCTAGTTTTTTGCCTGTATATACTTCAGAGGGTGAAAAGTAACCCAGAGCTGTGTCCAGGCATCTATTCTTTATGTTTACTGTGGGAGCATTAGAATTAGCTCAGAACCTGCAGTCTTTTCCCTTATTATGTATGATTCATCTTCCCATCTATACTACTGTCCAATTAGTACATGATACTATTTTATTTTGCTGTGGAGTATGTGGCAAAGTGCTCAGCTGAAGTATTCCAGTAATTGCACAGAACTTTGCAAACTCCTTTGAGCAGTATTCTCCTCCATTGCCACTTTGGAGTACCCTACAACTCCACCCATTTTGTGTATTTGCAATACACTTGAGATGCTTGAATATGTATCAAGCCTCATTCTTTCTCTTTAAGAAGTGCACCCAGTATATATTGTCTTGTCATCAATAAATAACATGAATCACCCTTGGATCCAAAGCTTAGTGTTCTCATGGGCCAAATACATCCAAGTATACAGTAGCAAATAATTTTGTGTTACTTATGTCACTGGAGCCCCTGCAATAGTGCCAACCATGTTTGTTGAATGAGCACCCCTTACAAGCACTTGGCCTCTATGATATTTGTGCAATTGTTTCATTTTCTGTTTCCCCATGTCTCTCAAACTCCTAGTCTACAATTCCCAGCCAGCTTTATCAGCTTCAGCAATGTAAATATACTCAGGTTCCATGATCTTGCATTGTAACATTCAAGATAATACTGAATTGCACTCTCATGTGTTACAGGTCTTAATATAGGAGTTGTAGAGTAATATGGAATTCAGCTAGTATTAAGTTCACTAAAACTTGACCTGGTATCATTGAGGTTCCATCAGATCCCTACACATTTTGCCAGAATTGATGGTGACTTGTTGTATTTTCTAATGCAGGTTTTGACTGACAACTCACTTAGTTGTATCATCATCACCCAATTAGATATTTCTAAATATACTATTTCTGTCTGATAAGAATATGCTGATGTATCTGCTAACGTATACTACAATTTGATAGATATTACAGCTATACTGACAGGCTAAGTATAAAACTAATTGATCTGACCAAAAACTGATCTAACTCAAACATTCAAACATCTGATTGAAATATTCCTCCCTACTAAAGCTAGGAGGGTTCTCCTGGATCTCTCTTCTTGTGATACCTGTGTTGCAATGATTCAGCATTGTTGGTGTGTCTGGCAAGCTTGATTCTGTCTCTATGAACCAACTCTTCTTTGATATTCCCTTGTTTGTCAACAAGCAGGTAGTTGCAGATAGACATTTTCTGATTATCTTGATTTGTCCTGTCCATTATGGCTCAAACATTTTCCAAGAGTTGTTTCTTAGCAATTTGAAGTTTCCAAATGTCAAAGCCTTTGGTAATAATATCTTGTCAAGTCTCTGCTTCATCTTTTCTGCTTCTTTATAGATTCTGGCTTGTGCCTTCTGACATTTTTGTTGCAGCTGTTGGTATCTACTAAGCTGGCTAGGTTCATCCTCCAAGTTGTTGGGTAGTGCTGTGCACCCTTACTGTGCACACAAGTAGCACTTAGTCAATATATTTGTCTCAGATACTTACAGCTCTATATGCATACTTAGTCAACATTTTTCAAATAATGAACTAAACTGCTCTGCAACTCCATTACTTCTAGGGTGAAATACCCAAGTTTTCATATTTTTGATCAGCTGCATTTCCAGGTAGGCTTCCAATGTTTTTGTCATGAAGTTTGCCTCACTATCATATATGATTCTCACAGGGCATTCTAGCTTCATCAGAATTTTTGGTAGATGAAATTTGCAACTTTTTGCTCACTGGTTACTGATCTATCTCCAATCACTCTCCATTATGTGGCATGGTCAATTGCTACTGGATATCCATCAGAAGCATTTCCTAGTAGTGGTAAGCATTCAAATTAAGACAATTCCTCATATCTCATATGGCTCTACAGGCTCCAAGGGAAATAGCCATCAATACTCTGGTTGGCTTTGGTTGATTTGGCAACTTGGGCATGATGTCACCAGTTTCCCAATATCTTACTTCATTCTGGGCCACCATGCTCTAGCATTTACAAAGCTATATGTTGCTTCAGTTCCACAATATCTGTATGAGTTGTGTAGCCTGTGTATTGAATACAGGCAAGCAACATTGGGCAATGGATAATAGGGTTTCCATCAGCAATTTTGGTAGAATATTTCTTCCATTATATAAATCTGCTGGCTTCATCTTAGACACTCATCTAGATATCTTCACCTAACTCACTAGGAATGGCTTGGTATCCCTTGTACTTTTGTAATAAGCTGGGCCAATCTGATTGATTCACCAGGTTGAGCTATGCAGCTTATTCTAGTCTTGATATGGCATCAGCAACAGTGTCATTTTTCCAAGTGCAGTAGACCATCTCCAGGTCAAATTGCTGAGTGTATTCACTCCATCTTGTCATCTGCTTGGATAGTGCTTGCTGAGAAAATAAACACTGACTGGGGTATTATCATTCTTCACAATGCACTTGACTACCTCAATGTAGCATCCCCATGTCTTTGAGTAGTGTGTTATGGCAAGTATCTCTTTCACATCAACTGGATAGTTTTTTTCTGCTGAGTTCAGCTGCTTGGGTTCAAGAGCAAAGGATGTTTCTTTCCCTTGTATTCTTGGCTCAGTACTCCACAAATTGTATAATATGAAGCATCTGTGCAGCAAGTGAACATGTTTTTGAAGTCAGATTTTCTTAATCTTGGCAGTCTCACAGGCAATTTCCCACCTCAAGGTGTAGTTTTGCTTGAAGATATCAGTCAAAAGGACTGCAATATTTGCAAAAGACCTGACAAATCTCCAATAGTAGGGAACCATTCCAAGAAATGATCCATGCTCTGAGATTCTGTTTGGCTGCTCATATTATTGATGATGTCCACTCTCTTGGGGTGTAAGGTCACTCCTTTGCTACTTACTATATGTCCCAGATACCTGATGTATTCCTTGGAGAACTCACACTTTGCAAGCTTATCATATAGCTTATTTCTCTTAGCATCTTCTAGACCTGTTCAATGTGCACAAAGTGGACCTCTTCCATCTTGCTCTATATCAGTATGTCATCTAGGTAGAATACCACAAACCTGTTTAAGTACTCATGCAAAATGGCGTGCATCATGGTCTTGTATGTTCCAGGAGCATTGGTGAGGCCAACACCCATGACTAAGTACTCATATTGTCCATATCTAGTCCTGAAATTTGCATCATCTATATGCTGATGCCTTGTCAACAACAAAGTGGTTGGATGGATCTCATATTACAAATCACCTGGGAAGGCTTAGCAGATTAATATACAACATAATGACCACATGAAAATTGAGCAGGTATCAGAGTTATGAATGGATTTCTTAGATGGAATGAAATAACCACCGCTGGGATGAATTATGTTTTGGTGAGCAAAAATCAGTGATGGTACTAAATTTTCAAGTGGAGTAAAATTGACTTTGACTTGAATGTTGATGCGCAACAGAACTACACATAGCAGCTTGCCTATTATAATTGTACCACTGTACTGTGCCAGAGCATGTGGCTTGATCCACTGTTGTCACAAACAACTGGTTATGATATTCAAGATACATGTAAGTAGAAATAAGTGGGTTTTGCACTACACCTATAGTGTTACAAGTCTTGGTTTAAGAGTTGTAGAGGAATAGGAAGTTTAGCTAGTATTGTATTCACTAAAACTTGAACTGATTTTCATTGAGGTTCCAGCAGCTCCTTATATACATTTTGCCAGATCAATTGCTGACTAATTGTATTTCCTAACGTAGGTTGTGGCTGAGAACTCATTTGATTGCATCATCATCACCCAATAAGATCCTACTTAATATATCTATTTCTGTCTAATAAGGATCTGCTGATTCATTTGCTGACTAATGCTACTGATTTGATAGATAATACTGATATACTGATAACCTAAACATATACTAATTGATTTGACTAAAAACTGATCTAACTTAAACATTAAAGCAGCAGATCATAACATTCCCCCCTACTAAAGTTGAGAGGGTTCTCCTGAATCTCTTTTCTTGCGATACCAATATCTTGATGGTTCAGTATTATCAGCAAGTCTTGCAAGCTTGAGTCTGTCCCTATGCACTAAGTCTTCCTGGATATTGCCTTGTTTGTCCACCAGTTGGTAAGTTGCAAATGGACATTCTCCGATGATCTTGAATGGCCCTGTCCATTGTGGCTCAAACTTCTTCCAAGTGTTGTTTCTTAGCAATACAAAGTTCCCAACTGTCAATGCTTCTGGTGCTATAGTCTTATCAAATCTCTGCTTCATCTTTTCTGCACTTTGAGATACTTTGGTCTGTGCCTCTTGACATCTTTGTTCCAGTTGCTGGTGTCTACTTGGCTGACTAAGTTCATTTTCTAAGGTGTCTGTAAGCTTGGGTTGTGTGAGATCACCTTGAATCCTTGGTTCACATCCATACACTAAGTAAAATGGTGATTGCTGGGTGGTGTTGTGTACTCTGACTCTGCATGCAAAGAGTGCTTGGTCTATATACTCATCCCATCTACTGACAACTCCATTTGAATACTTGGTGAGCATTTTTCCAAATAATCCATTAAACCGCTCAGTGACTCCATTAGTTCTGGGTGATATGCTAAGGTTTTCAAGTGTCTGATCTGCTGCATTTCCAGGTAAGCCTCTAATGTCTTTGCCATAAAGTTTGCTCCTCTATCAGATAAGATCTCCACAGGGCATCCAAACATCATCAGGATCTCATGGTAAATGAAACTTGCAACTTCTTGTTCACTGGCTATTGCTACAGCTTTAGCAACTGGCCATTTAGTGGCATGGTCAATTGCTACTAGGATCCAACGGTTGCATTTCCTGGTGGTTGGCAGTCTTCCAATAAAGTCAATTCCCCATCTCTCAAATGGTCTTACAGGCTCCAAAGGGAAGAGTTTGGCAATTCTTTGTGGCTGGCCTTGATTGATTTGGCAGTTTGGGCATGTTTTACTAGCTTCTCAATCTCTTGTTTCATTCTGGGCCACCATGCTCTGGCTTTCACAAGACTATAGGTTCCTTCAATTCCAAGATGTCCATATCCATTGTGTAGCTTATGTATTAAATCCAGGTGAGAAACATAAGGGCAATAGGCAATAGGGCTTCCATCAACAATTTGGTAGAGTGTTTCATCCTGAACTACAAATTTGCTGGCTTCATCACGGATTATCTTCTTGATATCTTCATCCACATCATTAGGAATGGCTTGGTCCTCCAAGTACTTTGGTAATAGGCTAGGCCAATCTGATTCATGCACCAAGTTGAGTTGTGCAACTTGATCTAATCTTGATAAGGCATCAGCAACCATGTTGTATTTTCCAGGGCAGTAGACAATCTCCAGGTCAAATTGCTGAAAGTATTTACTCCATCTTGTCATTCTTCTGAAGAGTACCTTCTGAGTAAATATATACTTGAGGGAGGCATGATCAGTCTTGACAGTGCATTTGACTCCTTCAATATAGCATCTCCATGTCTTCAAACAGTGTTTAATAGCAAGCATCTCCTTCTCATGGACTGGATAGTTTTGTTCTGCTGAGTTTAGTTTCTTGGATTCAAAGGCAGCAGGGTAGTCCTTTCCCTTGTGTTCTTGGCTCAGCACTCCACCAATTGCATAATCTGAAGCATCTGTGCACAGAGTGAACTCTTTTCTGAAGTCTGGTATTCTTAAGCTTGGCAGCTTAGCAAGTTCATTCTTGAGTGTCTGGAAGGCAGTCTCACAAGCTATGTCCCACTTGTAGGTATTGTCTTTCTTGAGGACATCAGTTAAAGGGGCTGCAATACTTGCAAATGACTTGACAAATCTCCAATAATAGAAAACCATTACAAGGAAGGATCTGAGCTCTGATATGCTATGGGGCTGCTTCAAATTCTTGATTACTTCCACCTTGTTGGGGTCTAAGGTTACTCCTGTGCTAGTCACTATGTGTCCCAGGTATTCAACGTGCTCCTTGAAGAATTCACACTTGGCTAGCTTGCCATATAGCTTGTTTTCTCTTAGCTTCTTCAAGACCTTTTCAATGTGCACTACATGATCCTCTTCTGTCTTGCTGTATATCAATATGTCATCCAGGTAGATTATCACAAACCTGTCTAAGTACTCCTGAAAGACAGTCTGCATCAGCATCATGAAAGTTGCAGGGGCATTAGTGAGGCCAAAACTCATGACTAAGTACTTGTAATGTCCATATCTGGTCCTAAATGCTGTCTTAGGAATATCTTCTGGTTTCACCCTAATTTGGTTGTATCCTGACATGAGGTCAATCTTACTGAGAATAGTGGCTCCATTAAGTAGGTCCAAAAGCTCATCAATCTAAGGTATGGGGTACTTATTCTTGACGGTAACTGAGTTCAGTGCTCTGTAGTCAATGCACATCCTAAGTGTTCCATCCTTCTTTTTCACAAAAAGCACTGGTGCTCCCCGGGGTGACTTGCTGGGCCTGATGTATCCTTGCTCCAATAGCTGATCAATTTGTCTATTCATTTCCTCCAATTCCAATGGACTCATTCTGTAAGGTGCCTTGCTCACTGGAGGGCTATTTCCTGTGTCAATGGCATGATCCATGTCTCTGACTGGTGGTAGGATTACAAGCTCATCTGGGAACATGTCTGAATATTTCTTCAAGAGAGTCTGGACCTGCTGGGGTGCTGGGGTAGAGGAATCCTCCTGTAAAACCGCCATGAGGAACATCTGAATACCTTTTCTCAACGCTCTACAGAACTGGGTCTTGCTAAGTTCACTTGTCTCACACATACTGGAATTGACCAGGTTAAAATCCAGCCTAGCAGGTAATAGCTCATAGGTCTTGTTGTCTTTTTGGATCTGAGTAGCATGGGTTCTCCAGTTGATTGATGGATTATGACAAAATAGCCAGGTTTTTCCAAGTACAAGGTCAAACTTGCAGTTCCCAAATATAAAAGCCTGTAGGTCTTCTTCATACTCATTGTTCTTCATTCTTACTGGCTGGGTAATACGGTTGATTATGTGGGAGTTCCCATCAGCTGTGGAGACTGAAGTTGATTTGGTAGGTTCCAAGTTGATTCCAGCTTTCAAAGCAAATTGCTCTGATATGTACTCATGCAATGCTCCTGAGTCAATCATGATCTTGGCAGGTACTCCATTGATTACTCCATTCAAGTACAATAACTTCGCTGAGTTTGAAGTCATTTGGGACAAGTACTCTTCTGTCATATGCAAGGTGAGTTCCAAGTCTTCTTCAAGCTCATCTTCCACATTACTGTGTTCATGGGACTCAACATGGCTGAAGGTTCTTGGTGGCTGGTGTCCATTTCTTCTCTCAGGGCAGTACTTTGCAGTATGTCCCTGCTGGTGGAAATTGAAGCAAAGTCCTCTCTTCTTGCATTCTTGTGAGGAGGGATTCTTCTGCATAGCGTCTATTTCCATTGATACTGCTTCTGATTGTCTTCTTTCATAATGATTATAGCTTTTCTGATTAGTCACTGTAGGCTTCCCACCTCCAAACATAGCTGAGTCATAGTCAATGGCAATCTTGATGGCTTCTTCAATAGTCTGAGGTCTTTGGTAATTGACTTCCTTGCAAGTTCTTTCTTTCAACCCATCAATAAAGTATTCAACTTGATCCAAGGGGTCCATTCTTTCAATTTGTCCAAGTAGACATCTGGACTCATGTACTTTCTGTCTGAGTGTCTTTAACTTCCTTCTTAGTAGTGTCTGCTGGTGTGGAGCTTCAAAAGCATCCTGAATTTCCAACACAAACTCATCCCAGGTAGAGATTGTAGAGCATCCCATCATAGTAGCTGACCTGATCTTGTTGTGGTACCACTGTAAAGCTGCATCTGCCAGGTAAGAAGCTGCATAGTGCAACTTGCTTTCTGGAGCAATTCCTTTAGCTTTAAAAGCTTCTTCAATCTGAAAGAGCCAAGTTCCCAGGTTTTCATTGACTCTGCCATGGTACCGGTTGACCTTCACACTAAAGTTGATCTTAACAGGGCATTGCTGGTTCTGAGCCATGGTAGTCATTCCTTGTTGCGGTTGGCTGAGGATCTGGAGTAACTGTTGCTATTGGGCCAGGATTTGCTGCATGGCATTCTTCCATTCTTGATTGTCCAACATCTTGAGGGTGGTTTCTTCTTTCTTCAGGAGGGAGGTTTCTGGTTATTGCTGCTACCAATGTTACAAGTCTTGGTATAAGAGTTGTAGAGGAATAGGGAGTTTAGCTAGTATTGTATTCACTAAAACTTGAACTGATTTTTATTGAGGTTCCAGCAGCTCCTTATATACATTTTGCCAGATCAATTGCTGACTAATTGTATTTCCTAATGTAGGTTGTGGCTGATGATTCTTTTGATTGCATCATCATCACCCAATAGGATCTTACTTAATATATCTATTTCTGTCTGATAAGGATCTGCTGATTTATTTGCTGACTAATGCTACTGATTTGATAGATAATACTGATATACTGATAACCTAAACATATACTAATTGATTTGACTAAAAACTGATCTAACTTAAACATTCAAGCTGCAGATCATAACAATAATGATTTGAATCATTTTGATTACCATGACTCAAGTGGGACAAAATATCAGTGGTTGGTAGGTCTAAGAATATACTGAAGATGTGAGCCACCATCTAGTCCATTGGCCAATACACAAGCTTTCTACTTTGCCATCAAATATCTTCTTATGCCCATTGAGCCAGTGAATCTCTAATTTTTCTGATTGGACAAGGTGTTGTAGCAAGCATGCAACAAGCAAAAGGTAGCTGCAAGACAAATCAAATGGCTGCAGTGGTGTAAAAGATGATATATAAGTATTCATGGTGTTTTTTTAGGGGCTCTGTCCCAAGTGTGAGATAACCCTGGTATTACTTACATCAAGACTTTAGTGATCATTGGTGTGCCAAGGCTGGGCTTGGATTGAAAACAAAGTGCAACGTTTGAATCTTGACAAGTAATAGCATATCAATGCAAAATTATCATCTTCTCCCTGTTTTTTTTCTCCCAGGTGTTACTTATGACACATTTAGTAGTACTCTCTTTGTGCACCAACACTGCCTTCTTGTTAACAATAATCCTTGCTGCAAGTGTACTTGTAGTCAGTATTTTGCCTCCTGATTGATCAGTGTAGTGCTGTAGCTTGACCATGCAAACTGCTCCTAAGAACCAGCCTGAAGTGCCACACATCGATGCATTCTTTTCCTCTTCAAAGGCTCCTGCAGTAGTGGTACTTCTGGATGGTTATTGTTAGTGTGTTCTTTGTCTTGAAGCTCACCTGTTGATTACTCAAGGTACTAACTTGCCTGCTGTTGGAAACTTTAAAACATTGCTTTGATGAGTCCTGTGTATATTACTTTTGAATGCTACATATCTGCACTAATATATCAGGCAGCACATTAGTCATTTGAGGTAAAAACTCATTCAAAATCTTTGTGGTCACCAGAATTGAGACATAAAAAGATGCTTCTGACACGTATTGCAAAAATTGCACATAACTTGTGTGAGAGCAGCTTCCTCATCAAATCCCCTCACCCTCAGCTCATTCTGGATTTCAATACTTGTTGTTTTATACATCTGCCAGCATATTGATATAGTGCACATGCCACTGCTTTCCACACCAACTCTTACATATCTGTTATCTCCCAGAGGTATCCAGTTCTGCTAGATCAATAAGTGGTGCCCAAATATCTGCTTGAAGGCTCATCAATGACCCTTGGGTTATATTAAAGTGTTACAAGTCTAGGTATAAGAGTTGTAGAGGAATAGGGAGTTTAGCTAGAATTGTATTCACTAGAGTTTGAACTGGTTTTTATTGAAGTCCAGCAGCTCCTTATATAAATTCTTGCCAGATCAGTGCTGACAAATTGTATTTCCTAATATAGGCTGTGGCTGATGACCCATTTGATTGCATCATCACCCAAGAAGATCCTACCTAAAATAGCTATTTCTGTCTGATAAGGATCTGCTGATTCATTTGCTGACTAATACTACTGATTTGATAGATAATACCAATATACTGATAACCTAAACATATACTAATTGTTTTGACTAAAAACTGATCTAACTTAAACATTCAAGCAGCAGATCATAACATTCTCCCCTGTTAGAGTTGAGAGGGTTCTCCTGAATCTCTTTTCTTGTGATACCAATATCTTGATGGTTCAGTATTATCAGCAAGTCTTGCAAGCTTGAGTCTGTCTCTATGTACTAAGTCTTCCCAGATATTGCCTTGTTTGTCCACTAGTTGGTATGTGGCAAATGGACATTCTCTGATGATCTTGAACAGTCCTGTCCATTGTGGCTCAAACTTCTTCCAAGTGTTGTTTCTTAGCAATACAAAGTTCCCAACTGTCAATGCTTCTGGTGCTATAGTCTTATCAAATCTCTGCTTCATCTTTTCTGCACTTTGAGATACTTTGGTCTGTGCCTCTTTACGTCTTTGTTCCAGTGGCTGGTGTCTACTTGGTTGACTGAGTTCATTTTCTAAGGTGTCTCTAAGCTTTGGTTGTGAGAGATCTCCTGGAATCCTTGGTTCACATCTAAACACTGAGTAAAATGGCAACTGCTGGGTGGTGTTGTGTTGTCTGACTCTGCATGCAAAGAGTGCTTGGTCTATATACTCATCCCATCTACTGATAACTCCATTTGCATACTTGGTCAGCATTTGTCCAAATAATCCATTAAACCATTTGGTGACTCCATTAGTTTTGAGGTGATATGCCAAGGTTCTCAAATGTTTGATCTGCTGCATTTCCAGGTAAGCTTTTAATATCTTTGCCATAAAGTTTGCACCTCTATCAGATAAAATTTCTACAGGGCATCCAAACTTCATAAGGATCTTATGGTAGATGAAACTTGCAACTTATTGCTCACTGGCTATAGGTACATCTTTAGCCACTGGCCATTTAGTGGCATGGTTAATTGCTACTAGGATCCAACAGTTGCATTTCCTGGTAGTTGGCAGTCTTCCAATAAAGTCAATTCCCCATCTTTCAAATGGTCTTATAGGCTTCAAGGGAAAGAGTTCAGCAATTTTCTGTAGTTGGCCTTGGCTGATTTGTCAATTTGGGCATGTTTTCACTAGCTTCTCATTGTCTTGTTTCATTCTGGGCCACCATGCTCTGGCTTTCACAAGGCTATTGGTTCCTTCAATTCCAAGATGTCCATATCCATTGTGTAGCTTATGTATTAAATCCAGGCAAGAAACATACGGGCAATAGGCAATAGGGCTTCCATCAACAATTTTGTAGAGCGTTTATCCTGTACTACAAGTTTGCTGGCTTCATCCCTGATTATCTTCTTGATATCTTCATCCACCTTATTATGAATGGCTTGGTCCTCCAAGTACTTTGGTAATAGGCTAGGCCAATCTGATTCATGCACCAAGTTGAGTTGTGCAACCTGATCTAATCTTCATAAGGCATCAGCAACCATGTTGTTTTTTCCAGGGCAGTAGATAATCTCCAAGTCAAATTGCTGAATGTATTCACTCCACCTTGACATTCTTCAAGAGAGGACCTTCTGAGTAAATATATACTTGAGGGAGGCAGGATCAGTCTTTAAGGTGCACTTGACTCCTTCAATATAGCATCTCCATGTCTTTAAACAGTGTATTATAGCAAGTATCTCCTTCTCATGGACTGGATAGTTTTGTTCTGCTGAGTTCAGTTTCTTGGATTCAAAGGCAATGGAGTAGTCCTTTTCCTCATGTTCTTGGCCCCACACTTCACTTATTGCATATTTTGAAGCATCTGTGCACAGAGTAAACTCTTTTCTGAAGTTGAGTATTCTTGAGCTTGGCAGCTTAGCAAGTTCATTCTTGAGAGTCTGGAAGGCAGTCTCACAAGCTATGTCCCACTTGTAGGTATTGTCTTTCTTGAGGATATCAGCTAAAGGAGCTGCAATACTTGCAAAGTACTTGACAAATCCCCAATAATAGGAGACCATTCCAAGGAATGATCAAAGCTTTGATATGCTATGGGGCTGCTTCGGATTCTTGATAACTTCAACCTTCTTAGAGTCTAAGGTTACTCCTGTGCTAGTCACTATGTGTCCCAGATATTCAACATGTTCCTTGAAGAATTCACACTTGGGTAGCCTGCCATAGAGCTTGTTCTCTCTTAGCTTCTTCAAGACCTTTTCAATGTGCACCATTTGATCTTCTTCTGTCTTGCTATATATCAATATATCATCTAGGTTGATAATGACAAACTTGTATAAGTACTCCTAGAATACAGTCTGCATCAGGATCATGAATGTTGCAGGGGCATTGGTGAGGGCAAAACTCATGACTAAGTACTCATAATGTCAATATCTGGTCCTGAATGCTGTCTCAGGGATGTCTTCTGGCTTCACCCTAATCTGGTTATATCCTGACATGAGTTCAATCTTGCTGAAAATAGTGGCTCCATTTAGTTGGCTAAGGAGCTCATCAATCCAGGATATGGGGTACTTATTTTTCACAGTAACTGAGTTTAGGACTCTGTAGTCAATGCGCACCCTAAGTGTTCCATCCTTCTTCACAAAAAGTGCTGGTGTTCCCCAAGGTGACTTGCTGCGTCTGATATATCCTTGCTCCAGTAACTGATCTATATGTCTCTTCATCTCTTCCAACTCTAGTGGACTCATTCTGTATGGTGTCTTATTCACTGGAGGGCTATCTCCTGTTGCAATGGCATGATCCACATCTCTGACTGGTGGTAGGCTTACAAGCTCTTGTAGAAATATGTCTGAATACTCCTTCAAAAGAGTCTGGACCTTCTGGGGTACAGGAGTAGAGCAATCCTCCTGTAAAACTGCCATGAGGAACATCTGGGTGCATTTTCTTAGTGCTCTACAGAACTGTATTTTGCCAAGTTCACTTGTTTGCACACACTGGAATTGACCAAGTTAAAATCCAGTCTGGAAGGTAATAGCCCATAGGTCTGATTGTACCTCTGGATCTGAATAACATGGGTTCTCCAGTTGATTGATGGATTACAACAAAATAGCCAGGTTTTCCCAAGTACAAGGTCAAACTTGCAGTTCTCATATATATAGGCCTGTAGATCTTCTTCATAGTCATTAATCTTCATTCTTACTGGCTGAGTGATGCGGTTGATTATGTGAGAGTTCCCATCAGCTGTTGAGACTGAAGCTTATTTGGTAAGTTCCAATTTGATTCCAGTTTTCAAATCAAATTGCTCTGACATGTACTCATGTGATGCTCCTGAGTCAATCATGATCTTGGCAGGTACTCCATTGATTACTCCATTCAAGTATAATAGCTTTCCTGAGTTTGAGGTCATCTGGCATAGGTATTCTTCTGTCATATGGAAGGTGAGTTCTGAGTCTTCTTCAAGTTCATCCTCCAGGTTACTATGCTCCATGGCCTCAATACGGCTAAAGGTTCTTGATGGCTGGTGTCCATTTCTTCTCTGAGGGCAGTACTTTGCAATATGTCCCTGCTGGTGGCAATTGAAGACAAGCCCTTTCTTCTTACATTCTTCTGAGGTAGGATTCTTCTGCATAGCATCTATTTCCATTGGTACTGCTTCTGATTGTCTTCTTTCATAGTGATTGTAGCCTCTCTGATTAGTCATTGTGGGCTTCCCAACTCCAAACATAGCTGAGCTATAGTCAATGGCTATCATGATGGCTTCTTCAATAATCTGAGGTCTTCAACAATTCACTTCCTTACAAGTTCTTTCTTTCGACCCATAAATAAAGTATCCAACTTGATCCAAAGGGTCCATTCTTTCAATTTGCCTAAGTAGACATCTATATTCATAGATGTACTCTTGGACCATTTCTTACTGTCTGAGTGTCTTCAACTTTCTTCCAAGTAGCGTCTGTTGGTATGGGGGCTCAAAGGCATCCTGAATGTCCAACACAAACTCATCCCAGGTAGAGATTGTGGAGCTTCCCATCATGGTGGCTGACCTGATCTTATTGTGGTACCACTGCAAAGCTGTGTTTGCCAGGTCAGAGGCTGCACAATGTAACTTGCTTTCTGGAGTGATTTCCTTTAGCTTTGAAAGCTTCTTCAATCTGGAAAAGCCAGGTTCCCAGGTTTTCATTGACTCTACCATGGTACTGGTTGACCTTCACACTAGAGTTGCTCTTAACAGGGTTTTGCTGGCTTTGGGCCATGGTAGTCATTCCTTGTTGCTGCTGGCTAAGGATCTGGAGTAACTGTTGCTGCCAGGCAAGGATTTGTTGCATAGCATTCTTCCATTCTTGATTTTTGGACATCTTGAAGGAGGCTTCTTCTTTCTTCAGGAGGGATGTTTCTTGTTATTGCTGCTACCAATATTACAAGTCTTGGTATAAGAGTTGTAGAGGAATAGGGAGTTTAGCTAGTATTGCATTTACTAAGACTTGAATTAGTTTTTATTGAGATTCCAGCAGCTCCTTTTATGTATTTTGCCAGATCAATTGCTGACTAATTGTATATTTTAATTTAGGCTGAGGCTGATGACTCATTTGATTGCATCATCATAACCCAATAAGATCCTACCTAATATATCTATTTCTGTCTGATAAGGATCTGCTGATTCATTTGCTGACTAGTGCTACTTATTTGATAGATAATACTGATATACTGATAACCTAAACATATGACTAATTGATTTGATCAGAAACTGAACTATCTTAAACATTCAAGCAGCAGATCATAACTCAATCATGATCCACAATAGCTTCAGCATCATATGTTTCAGAGGTGACTGCATCTTGAGATATAAAGTTTAGTGAAGAAAGAGGAAAGCTCTTGGGCAGCAGTGCACCATTGTTGTCTTCAAGTACAAAAGATCCTCCAGTAGTGCATAGGAAGACCTTGAATGTGCCTTCATATTAGGGGACAACTTTAGGTTGTAGGACTGGATCTAGTGTCATGACATGTGACCCATGTGATAAGCTGCTGTTCTTACTTCTTGTGGCTTATGGTAAAGTTATCTTTTGCTGTTAGGCTTTACTTCTGGCGCTGATAGCAGGGTAGACAATATCAGTAAGGTACTTATGCTGGTTCTTTAGCTTGTCTGCATTTAACTTTGCTAATTCTGTACTCTGGTAGTTGCCAAAGTGGCTTAATCTTCTTTCAGGTATCAAAGAAAATGGTGTATATTCATGCAGAGCAGCAATTTTGGAGTTGATAGCTTACTGCACAGTAGAAATGTTCTTGCCCCACTTCTTCATTATACCTTTGACAGAATTCCTGATGAGGTTCACTGAGGCTTGAACATGTATTTCAGCAAGCCCATTAGCTTGAGGATGGTATGGGGTAATCAAATGGTGATCTATGGCACTATACTGGCAAACAGCTATGACTGCATAACTCACAAATTCTGTTCCATTTCTGATTGAATAACCTTAGGGAATCCAAAGAGGCAGAGGAGCTTGAATAGTGCATCTGCATTGGTGGCAGCATACTTGTCTGGAATAGCTTTGGGGAAGACAGAACATGTGCAGAAATCCACAATTGCAAAAAGGGAGTGATTACCATCATCACTGGTGGTTAAAGGTCTAGCCAGATCAATTGTAATATGAGCCATAGGAAAGCTTGCATGGCTGGGACTCAAGGGATGAGATCCATGATAACTAATATTGTAAAGTTGACATTCTCTGAAATATTTGGCAAGTTCTAGGCAGTCAGCCTTGACATTTGGCCAATGATGTCCACTGGAGACTTGTTTCTTCACAAGTTTGCTAGCTTCAAAGTGGCCAAGTAAGTGATACCTCTATAACAACATTTCTCTTTCATCTGCAGGTGGGATTTTTTAAGGTGTTGAGTCCAGTTGCGGAATTATTTTGATAGTTGTAGTGAATTTACTGATTATTTCAGTAATTGCATGTCCCTCCAAAGGTGAAGTTGGATAAAGTCATGAAAGATGGTCAAACAGGATAATGAGAATTCCTGGGCAATGAATAACTGTATACTCAAAATCAAGTAGAGCATCAAGCTAGTAGGTCAGCATTGGAGTCAGAGTCTTCTGATATTTCTGCTGTTATGCTCTGTTTTCATGACTTTGGCAGGAACCCTGTGGCTTTATGCCACTGTCTGCTCACTGGTTCCCACATATCCTAGTATTCAGCTGGCACTGTAAGGTCTGGTACCTCATCTGCCAGTCCTTGCAATATTCAAGTGCATTTTCTTGAGCACTGCTTTTGAAGAAGTGTTGCAACCTATTAGTATGCCTATTAATATTTCAAAATTTCACCAAAGGCATTGTGATAACCTTTTGAGTTCTTGACATTGTTGCTTTGTCTGTCAGTGGAAACTCCACTCTGTCACTAATAGAGGACATGAAGGCTGTGGTAGACTAATTACCTTTGTCTGCAAACATATCCATCTTGCTGGAGTGTAGCTCAACTGGCTGTGCTCTCAACTCTTGTGAAAACAGCTGTTTTCTTGTTGGGAATTCTTCTTGGCTATAATGATACTCAGTGTGTCTTGGGCATACAGCATTGATTGGCAAGAGCTGCATTTTTTTCTTGTGCTTCCCTGTCTCTGGCATGGGTAGACGTTTTTCCTTGACCTTTTCATTTATCACTGCCAGGTCTTTCACTGCAAATTTGTATGAGTTCCTCTAGTATTGAAATACAGTTGCTCCTTGATAAATACTGCTCTGATGCATCTGTTTTGGCCTGCTTATCCCTTGCTGGCACTCTGCAAGCTACCTGATGCTTCTTCTCTGCTAGTCTTGAGTTCTCTGCTCATTATGTGAGGGGCTCCTCAGGTATCTACTTGTATTGATCACTGACAGGTTCTTCACTGCTACTTTGACTGAGCACTTCTTGAATAGAAATACACTTTTTCCTTGGGAAATATTGTGCTGGTGCATCTATATCTGCCTGCTTTTCCTTTATTGGCACTCTTGCAGCTAGGTGATGTCTCTTTGATTCTTGTTTGGAACTCTTGCCTTGCTTGTAATGGGCCCTTGAGGAAACCGTTGGTTTCCAGTCATTGCACCCTTGCTTTTCTGCCTTTGATAACTTCTACTACTCTTGAGATACTTTCTTGACATACTCATGTTAGTGCAAAATCTGTTTGCTTGCTTAAATCCAAGACAATGCTTACAGAGTAAGTCAAGCACATTCTGCTTGGCCTTAAGTTCCTGATGGTCCCATTAAGCTCTGCCAAAGTATGCTGGGTTTCTCTTGGTCACAAGCCAATTCCTACACCACTCAATACAAAATTCACACAAACAAGAGCAAGAGCACACCTATAGGGGAGTAAAATCCAGTAGGGAGAAGGAATATGTTAGCTAAATACCAAAAAGCTCTTTGCGGATATTGAGGAGGTATTCATGGCAGAAGTGGTAGCAACCAACCATATGTTTGAAAGATGTACATGTTACCTGCAGTACAAGGTATATGGCAACTATGTTAGTATCACACTAAAAAGCCATAAAATTGAGGTGATAAAAGTATGTCAATAGCGGCAGGAGTGCATGTTTGTAGAGGTTAGTAAGCAGGAGGCCATAGTATTTTTTGATTCAAACTCTATGTGGAGTACATCAGGTAGAAGTGTGTAAGGAAGTAATGGGGGGGTGATTTATACAGTGGAATATATGTGTTGTGCAAGGAGAGGTAGAAAAAGGAAATATTATTTGGTAAGTTGGTATGGTAACATTATGCAGAACTATCTGTAGGCTGCCACACTGCCAAGATAATACTATCAGAGGCCCACAATAAAGCCATCTAATCACTAATAATTTTTTTGCCATATAAGTCAATTGTGCGTACTGGCCAGCTAGATCCACTTAGATAGATGTAGCGCACACTAAGGCCTCAACAATGCTATGACACCTTCAGCCAAACACTGTACAAGCACCATCATGTTTTTTTAACTTTATTAAGCTATAATATTAGCCAATTCCATTTGTGAACACATCATAAAATCATGTAGATTGTAATTAATTCCAGGCTGCTGGTATCATAGTGGTCTCCTGACCAGATCTTGATGGCCAATCTGGATCAGACTACCCACAAGACTAAGTTGTTCTTCATAAGGTAATGGGCTTAGCAAAGTCTGGATATGATAATTTGGGTGCTTGTTGAGGCAGCTGTCAGAGCAACTCAAAGCCTTGGTTTTGAGTTGTGCTCCAGGCTGAGGGAAGATTAGGGATATGGCGCATTGCATCTAATGTGGTATTAAATGAGAAAATGAGAAGCATGTGTTCCCTGAGGTAGTTAAATACTTCAAGATAATGTTGAAGCTGTTTTGTGCTAATGGATTTTGGCGATTTAGGAGTATCAATCACTTCAAAAGGGTCTAGTTGGTGGCCAGCTGGCATGATTAGGAATCTAGGTAAAATGATTTTGAGGCAATCATAGCTGCAATTATCAACATTGAGAATCAGTCCAATGGCTGTCGGACTATTGTTTACATAAGTGACATGGGTTGCATGATCAATACAGTTTGTGAAAGATATGAAAGCCAAGTTTGGTGAAGGTGTCCAAGCTAATGACTACCTGAGCTTCATCTGAAATATGAATAACTTTCAGTTGAAGGACTATAGTTATTGTGCCATAACAGATGTAGACTGGGGTGGTGATACCAATTCTTGAGGATGAGAGATCCTTAGCTGCAAATACGACTTTTCATGGCTGCTTTTCTAATTTTAACTTGAGTTCCTTCACTACATTGGGTGGTACAATAGAGTGGGATGAGCCAGTATCCAGTAATGCTACATATAATTGGCCATTGAGCGTGAGTGGCATCTCTATGGATTTTAGGTATGTAAACAGTTACTATTCTTTTTGAACAATTACAATTTTAGTTAGAAATTCATAGAGTTTGTGAAAATCTTGGGCTGAAAGCTCTTGATATGCTTCCTCATACCCTGTCATATCATTGGCTGTATGATTATGTAGGATCCAAGTAATTTGTGTCAACAGTATAGAGCTCTTGAGAGGACAGACAGGTGATACATGTCCCATCTTCCCACATTTAAAGCATTTATCATTGGCTAATGGATTCACAGCTTAACTGAGGTGTTTCCTGACTTGTTTGACTGCTTGGTGATGCCTCTGCATTCACTGGCTGAATGATAGCATTTTGGTGAAGCTCACATTGCTTAGCAGTGGTTGACTGCTTCTTGCTCACATGACTGGTGTCTTTTCCAATTATTGCTAGATCTTGAGCTGAGTTGTCTAAAGTGTGGTTAACAGCTGCAGTCATGGAAATTGCAAGTGTTCACATTTCTGAAATCCTGTCATAAGTACAAGCAGAGTTGTATGCCTTGACAATTGCAATATTGAGCCATAGCTGGTGTGAGAAGTTGAAAAGAGAATGAGAAGTAAATGATGGATTATCCTCACTAACCAAAGCTAATCTTGTTGGTCTTTGGAATACATCACAGATGTATTGTACAGACCTACCTTTTGGCATTTTAGTTTTCCATAAGTTGCAGTTCTGATTTGCACACATGAAGGTATCTTCAAAATGTTTGCAAAAGAGGTTTTGGGCAATTTTCCACCTTCTGCTGGAAGCATTGTTTGCTTCAACCCAGTCAGCATCTGGCATGGTAAGACATAGAGGCAGAAGTCCAGCCAATTTGGTGTCAGGGCCTGGCTGGAGTACAGCTAAAACATGACTGAACTTGTAAAGAAACTCAATATGATGCATTATTGTATTGGCTCCTTCTGCATAAAGTGGCAAGGATCTTGGGATATCCACCAGGTCAGGTTTCAAGGGAGATGTAGATCTGGAGGATTCAAAGGCATAATTTCTTAGTTGCTGATGCAGCGCAAAGCTTGGCAGACTTTCAATGCACTAGATATAACTTGAATGAGTTTATCTCTACAATGATTGTCAAATCTTTTCTTGGCAAGCTTTGAGTGCTCAAGCTTCAAGGTATTTCTCTCAGGCATGGGATTTTCAAGCTGTTGAGTCCTTTCTTCCTGCTTTCTCCTGGCCTCTTTCAATATGAGAAGAGTTGCATTGCTTGCTACTAATGATATCTTGTAAAGTGGTAGAATTCAATAAAACTCAGCAAAGAGTATTTGTACTCAAGAGTGAAGTGTAACAATGCTCTTCAATTATTTAACTGAACCAAACAAATAATTCAGTGCTGAATCTTAGAATTGTCAGAGAGTGGTGAAAATATTAACATGGGGATTCTGGTCTAATATTGGACTTGTTTGTAACTGGGTCTGGCTACAGAGGCAACAGAATAGGCTTGCTATGCATGCTAGGCTTGGTGTTCTTGGGAGTGCTTGCAAATAAATTTGCTAAGTCCTAAATGCTGATGGATAAAAAGAACAAAGTTTTGTTCCATTCAAATAGCACTTAGTCATAGTAGCAGTGAGGACTTGGCATTAGTAAAAACCAGTGGCTTCCTCATGTTCCTGTCACAATCTGGGCTGAGTGCTCAAGATAAGCTGCAAAGATATGTCAGGTTGCTGAAAGCGTGCTGGTAAGGAACAAGAAGGCAGAAATGGATGCACCAGTGAGCACTTATCAAGGCAAAAACATAGTTTAATATAAGTAGCACCTAGAAAAGTAGCAGTGAAAGACCTGGCAGTGATTACAGAATAGGCACCCTATGTGAAATAATTTGGTCTTGTAGGTGGATCCAATCTGGATTAGCCATCAGGATCTTGTTTGGAGAACATCAAAATACCCACAGCTTGGTATTAGTAGCCATCTTAACCATATTATGATGGGATCAAGATGGTGTTTGGCTAATTTTACTGCCAAATAAAGTTAAAAAACTTGACAGGGTTTGATCAGTGCTGTAGCAATAAATACATAGAATTGCTGCGGTATTAATGCACTCTACAACTTTTTTAAATGGATTTAACAAGCCAGTATATCCAGTAACCTTATATAGCTGTTGTGCATCAATATTTAAGACTTAGCTAATTTCACTCCATTAGAAATATAGTACTGTAACTGATATTCCCTAACCCAAACATAACTAATACCTGTTATGGTTCACTCTATCACTTCTCAGAATCTATTTTTAGCTGTTACACCTGATCAATTTTCAAGTGATCATTACATCCTCAGCTGATCTGCTAAGCCTTTCCAAAGGATTAGTAATCAGAGATCCATACAACCACTTAGTAGTTACCAAGACATCAGCTGATTAATGATGCAATTTTTCATTTATCTTATGCACTTATCAATACCCAAACAGATTTCAATTAGTCCAGTCTCTTGGCGCTTACTAATTCAACTTGATCAGAAAAATATAAAAAAGATACTGAACCTTTTGGTTTAGTGTGTATCTCAACAAAATTAAGATTATGCCTCAGCAAAATTAAGAGTTCAACAATACCATTCTAGTTTGCACCCAAGCCTAGCATATCTGCATTCCCAAGAACACCAAGCCTAGCCTGTATAGCAAACCAACTCTGTTGCCTTTATCACCAACTCAACTATAAACAAAAGCAATATTAGACCAGAACTTCTCTGCTAATATTTCCGTTACCCCTGAAAATTTGAAGATTCTGCACTTGGTTATTACTTAGGCTCAGTTAACTTATTCAAGGGTTTTATTACACTTTTCTCTTGGATACATCAATATCAAAAAGCTTGACAGTGATTTGACAGTCTCACTGCAAGTCCTTGTTGGAACTATTATGGCAGTATAGTGGCCTACAGCTAGTTCTGTAGAATGCTACCATACCAATTTACTAAATAATAATTCCTTTTTCTACCTCCCTTGTGCATTTGATATGTTCCACTCTAGAATCACGCCTCTTTATTTCTTACACACTACTACCTTGTGTATTGCACATAGAGCTTGAATCAAAAAATACTATGGCCTTGGGCTTACTGACTTCTAGAAACATGCACACCTGCCACAATTGACATACTTCTATTACCTCAACTTTACAACTTTTTAGTGTGATATCATCAAAGTTGCCATATACCTTGTACTGCTTATAACATATACATCTTTCAAATATATGGTTGGTTGCTGCCACTTCTGCCATGAATACCTCCTGAATATCGGCAAAGAGTTCTTTACTATTTTGCCAATAGACTTGCTCTGTTGGATAGTGCCATGTAGTGCCAGCCTATTTATAGTGCTGGATTGATCTAGTACTCTATGGCGCTATCTGAACCTAAAGTCTCTACAATAATGCCAGTGGTGGGATATATTTACTAGTAATTTTACTCAATCTTACCTATGTTGCTCAGAAGAGTGCTTTCCTTGCCTTATTTACTCTTCACAATGCTCCAGACACATTTCTCTCAGTGGATGTCTTTGTGTATTACTATACTCAGCATTAACAAGTATCTTGACCATTTTACCTATTTTGCTGTTTTCTCATGTATATGACTTTTCTCTGTATATACCCGCCATCATGCTGAATTTCCACAGATATCCAAATGTATGCTCTACCCTCACTCTGAAATAATCAAATATCTCATTGTAGAGCTTCTGCTTTCTGCTAAGCACACCATTTCTTGGCTTCCTATAAGCTCTAATATACCGTAATCTCTGACAATCCTCTCCTGTAAAAGCTAAGTCTCATGTACATTTCTCCCCACTACAGAATTTTGGATGAATCTCTACCCAGAGTGCTTTGTCATGCCTACTTCTAGCAAATGGCCCACTGAACCAGATGATGTTACCCTCAATGTCAGATAGTGCTTGAAACTTCACACAGCATGCCTTGTTCTTGCCAGAATAAAAGGACCTCTGCCCTCTTGAAGTTTTGTTAATCCTGACTAGGAAGGTATCCAAAATATTCTCCACATGGAACCTATTGCTGAACATTCTGTGATATAGAAGTCTATTGGAGCATTGGAACCTAGAATTCCATGCCTGCTCTAAGTCATTCATACACTCTGCAGAGTAGTTCTGCATTGCTCTCAGCTGGGAATGAAAGCTTCTAGGGCTCTTATTGCAATGGATGGTGGGAAGAAACCTTGTAGGGCAATAGTTTTTGTAATAGCAGAGAAGCTTAACAAGGGATCTCCTTGAGTAGATAGGGGGTAGATGGTCCACAGTACTTGGTATAGATTTCCTGTGATTTGTCAAAAAGAAATTCAGTAGTAGTGATGAGATTGATGAGAAAAGACCAGTCAGATGAGTGAGTTGTATTGAAATTGGTAGGTGATTGGGCTGATATGATTTGAATTGTTTTGGGCAATTGGCTTTAGTTATCTGATTTTCCATGCATTATGATTAAATCTCCATCAATTGTAATGTATTCCATCATCATGTCACAAGAATTATCCTCAAACAATGACTTAGTCTTTTCATTATTGCTTTAAACACAAGTCTATAATCAGACAGGAAATCTGCAATTGATGTGATCTGATCTGTATCAATGCAATACAAGATGCATGATGAATAATAGATGGAAAACTCAACAATTACATTGGTTTTCATATATTTCTCATTTAAGACCAGGTTGATGCCAACTCACTGCTGTATGGGTATCTAAATCCATTGCTATGATCTCTTTACCAAGTCTCAGCTCATCTTTAGTGCAACCCAAACAAACCCAATCCCCCAGCTCACAAGCATGGTCTAGACTGGAAAAGTCAATGTTGCATCCATTTGAGATCTTGCCAAATGATTTTAGTATGGTCCAAGTGTATATGATGAGCCTTCATACAGATATTTGGGCACTACTCATTAATCTAGCAGAACCAGATACCTCACAGAGTCACCAGAGATTGAAGAATATTAGTAGAATGCTGTGGCATGAGCTCTACATCAAGATGCCAGCAGATGTATATAAGAAGATATATAACACAACAAGTATTGAAATCAAGAATGAGCTGAGAGTGAGGGGATTTGATGAGGAAGCTGTGCAGGGTTGCTTTTGCATGCAGTTTACTCAGTACAGGCCAGACTCATATGTTTGTGCCTCAACTTTGGGAACCAAAGAGATTCTGAATGAGTTTTTGCCTCAAATGACTAATGTACTATGTGATATATTGTAGAGCTAATTGGCTTCCAAGAGCAATATACACAGGACTCATCCAGGCAACAGCTCCAAAGTATCAGACAGAGGGTAAATGAATACCCTGAGGAATCACAAGGTGAGCTTCAAGAGGAAAAACACAGACTACAAGCAACAGCCTTCAGATTGTGCCAGCACACCTTGCTGGATTCCTCACCATCCTTTGCAACTTCAGCACACCAGTGCACATCAGTCCAAACTACACCAACACCCTTCATATGAGTGGCCTGCACTGAGTCAATGTGTGTTGGGTCAACATGCATTCCTGAGAGCAAAACCACCAGAACTGGCCAAACTGCTCATTTAGATGCAAGTCATTGGAGCAGGTTAAGTTGCATCAACAAGCAGCATCACTTTGAACTCAACTAAGGGCAAGACCAATGCATCAAGTTGCGCCTGCGCATACTGTTACTCCTGACCATCAGTGAGTTACTTCTGGTTAACTGACTGATGATGACCCATATGAAGCACCTCCACCACCAGAGCCTTTGGCGTGTTAAAGAACACATTGGCATGTAGCACTGCAGGCCAGTTTAGTAGTGTTATGTTCTGCCGCTTGAATGTTTAAGTTAGATCAGTTTTTAGTCAAATCAATTAGTTTATGTTTAGGTTATCAGTATATCAGTATTATCTATGAAATTAGTAGCATTAGTCAGCAAATGAATCCACAGATCCTTATCAGACAGAAATAGATATATTAAGTAAGATCCTATTGGGTGATGATGGTGCAATCAAATGAGTCATCAGCCACAACCTACATTAGGAAATACAATTAGTCAGCAATTGATCTGGCAAAATGTATATAAGGAGCTGCTGGAACCTCAATAAAAATCAATTCAAGTTTTAGTGAATACAATACTAGCTAAACTGCCTATTCCTCTACAACTCTTATACCAAGACTTGTAACATTGGTAGCAGCAATAACCAGAAACCTCCCTCCTGAAGAAAGAAGAAACCACCCTCAAGATGTCGGACAATCAGGAATGGAAGAATGCCATGCAGCAAATCCTGGCCCAACAGCAACAGTTACTCCAGATCCTCAGCCAATAGCAACAAGGAATGACTACCATGGCTCAGAACCAGCAATGCCCTGTTAAGAGCCACTTTAGTGTGAAGGTCAACCAGAACCATGGCAGAGTCAACAAAAACCTGGGAACTTGGCTCTTTCAGATTGAAGAAGCTTTTAAAGCTAAAGGATTTGCTCCAGAAAGCAAGTTGCATTATGCAGCTTCTTACCTGGCAGATGCAGCTTTACAGTGGTACCACAACAAGATCAGGTCAGCCACTGTGATGGGATGCTCTACAATCTCTACCTGGGATGAGTTTGTGTTGGAAATTCAGGATGCTTTTGAACCTCCACACCAACAGACACTACTAAGAACGGATTTAAAGACACTCAGACAGAAAGGAATGGTTCAAGAATACATCTATGAATACAGATGTCTACTTGGACAAATTGAAAGAATGGACCCCCTGGATCAAGTTGAATACTTTATTGATGGGTTAAAAGAAAGAACCTGCAAGGAAGTGAATTGTGAAGACCTCAGACTATTGAAGAAGCCATCAAGATTGCCATTGACTATGTCTCAGCTATGTTTGGAGCTGGGAAGCCTACAGTGACTAATCAGAAAGGTTACAATCATTATGAAAGAAGACAGTCAGAAGCAGTACCAATGGAAATAGATGCTATGCAGAAGAATCCTGCCTTAGAAGAATGTAAGAAGAAAGGACTTTGCTTCAATTGCCACCAGCAAGGACATATTGCAAAGTACTGCCCTCAGAGAAGAAATGGACACCAGCCATCAAGAACCTTTAGCCGTATTGAGGCCATGGAGCATAGTAACATAAAGGATAAACTTGAAGAAGACTCAGAACTCACCTTCCACATGACAGAAGAATACCTATCCCAGATGACCTCAAACTCAGGAAAGCTATTATACTTGAATGGAGTAATCAATGGAGTACCTGCCAAGATCATGATTGACTCAGGAGCATCACATGAGTACATGTCAGAGCAATTTGCCCTGAAAGCTGGGATCAACTCAAAACCTACCAAATCTACTTCAGTCTCAACAGCTGATGGGAACTCTCACATAATCAACCGTATTACTCAGCCAGTAAGAATGAAGATCAATGACTATGAAGAAAACCTACAGGCTTATATATTTGGGAACTGCAAGTTTGACCTTGTACTTGGAAAAACCTGGCTATTCTGTCATAATCCATCAATCAACTGGAGAACCCATGCTACTCAGATCCAAAAAGACAACAAGACCTATGAGCTATTATCTGCCAGGCTGGATTTTAACTTGGTCAATTCCAGTATGTGTGAGACAAGTGAACTTAGCAAGACCCAGTTCTGTAGAGCGCTTAGAAAAGGTACTCAGATGTTCCTCATGGCGGTTTTACAGGAGGATTCCTCTACCCCAGCACCCCAGCAGGTCCAGACTCTCTTGAAGAAATATTCAGACGTGTTTCCAGATGAGCTTGTAAGCCTACTACCAATCAGAGACATGGATCATGCCATTGACACAGGTGATAGCCCTCCAGTGAGCAAGACACCTTACAGAATGAGTCCATTAGAATTGGAGGAAATGAAGAGACAAATTGATCAGCTATTGGAGCAAGGATACATCAGGCCCAGCAAGTCACCCTGGGGAGCACCAGTGCTTTTTGTGAAAAGGAAGGATGGTACACTTAGGATGTGCATTGACTACAGAGCACTGAACTCAGTTACCGTCAAGAATAAGTACCCATACCTTAGATTGATGAGCTTTTGGACCAACCTAATGGAGCCACTATTTTCAGCAAGATTGTCCTCATGTCAGGATACAACCAGATTAGGGTGAAACCAGAAGATATCCCTAAGACAGCATTCAGGACCAGATATGGACATTACGAGTACTTAGTCATGAGTTTTGGCCTCACTAATGCCCTGCAACATTCATGACTCTAATGCAGACTGTCTTTCAGGAGTACTTAGACAAGTTTGTGATAATCTACCTGGATGACATATTGATATACAGCAAGACAGAAAAGGATCACATGGTGCACATTGAAAAGCTCTTGAAGAAACTAAGAGAGAACAAGCTATATGGCAAGCTAGCCAAGTGTGAATTCTTCAAGGAACACGTTGAATACCTGGGACACATAGTGACTAGCACAGGAGTGACCTTAGACCCTAAGAAGGTTGAAGCTGTCAGGAATTTGAAGCAGCCCCATAGCATATCAGGACTCAGATCATTCCTTGGAATGGTTTCCTATTATTGGAGATTTGTCAAGTCTTTTGCAAGTATTGCAGCCCCTTTAACTGATATCCTCAAGAAAGACAATACCTACAAGTGGGACATAGCTTGTGAGACTGCCTTCCAGATGCTCAAGAATGAACTTGCTAAGCTGCCAAGCTTAAGAATACCAGACTTCAGAAAAGAGTTCACTCTGTGCACAGATGCTTCAGATTATGCAATTGGTGGAGGGCTGAGCCAAGAACACAAGGGAAAGGGCTACCCTGTTGCCTTTGAATCCAAGAAACTGAACTCAGCAGAACAAAACTATCCGGTCCATGAGAAGGAGATGCTTGCTATAATACACTGTTTGAAGACATGGAGATGCTATATTGAAGGAGTTGAATGCATTGTGAAGACTGATCAAGCCTCCCTCAAGTATATATTTACTCAGAAGGTACTCTCTAGAAGAATGACAAGATGGAGTGAATACATTCAGCAATTTGACCTGGAGATTGTCTACTGCCCTGGAAAAAACAACACGGTTGCTGATGCCTTATCAAGATCAGATCAAGTTGCACAACTCAACTTGGTGCATGAATCAGATTGGCCTAGCCTATTACCAAAGTACTTGGAGGACCAAGCCATTCCTAATGAGGTGGATGAAGATATCAAGAAGATAATCCATGATGAAGCCAGCAAATTTGTAGTACAGGATGAAACACTCTACCAAATTGTTGATGGAAGCCCTATTGCCTATTGCCCTTATGTTTCTTGCCTGGATTTAATACATAAGCTACACAATGGATATGGACATCTTGGGATTGAAGGAACCTATAGCCTTGTGAGAGCCAGAGCATGGTGGCCCAGAATGAAACAAGATATTGAGAAGCTAGTGAAAACATGCCCAAACTGCCAAATCAATCAAGGCCAGCCACAAAGAATTGCCAAACTCTTCCCTTTGGAGCCTGTAAGACCATTTGAGAGATGGGGAATTGACTTTATTGGAAGACTGCCAACTACCAGGAAATGCAACCATTGGATCCTAGTAGCAATTGACCCTGCCACTAAATGGCCAGTTGCTAAAGCTGTACCAATAGCCAGTGCACAAGAAGTTGCAAGTTTCATTTACCATGAGATCCTGATGATGTTTGGATGCCCTGTGGAGATCTAATCTGATAGAGGAGCAAACTTTATGGCAAAGACATTAGAGGCTTACCTGGAAATGCAGCAGATCAGACACTTGAAAACCTTGGCATATCACCCCAGAACTAATGGAGTCACTGAGTGGTTTAATGGATTATTTGGAAAAATGCTCACCAAGTATTCAAATGGAGTTGTCAGTAGATGGGATGAGTATATAGACCAAGCACTCTATGCATGCAGAGTCAGAGTACACAACACCACCCAGCAATCACCATTTTACTTAGTGTATGGATGTGAACCAAGGATTCCAGGAGATCTCACACAACCAAAGCTTACAGACACCTTAGAAAATGAACTTAGTCAGCCAAGTAGACACCAGCAACTGGAACAACAACTTCAAGAGGCACAGACCAAAGTATCTAAAACTGCAGAAAAGATGAAGCAGAGATTTGATAAGACTATAGCACCAGAAGCATTGACAGTTGGGAACTTTGTATTGCTAAGAAACAACACTTGGAAGAAGTTTGAGCCACAATGGACAGGACCATTCAAGATCATCAGAGAATGTCCATTTGCAACTTACCAACTGGTGGACAAACAAGGCAATATCCAGGAAGACTTAGTGCATAGGGATAGACTCAAGCTTGCAAGACTTGCTGATAATACTGAACCATCAAGATATTGTATTACAAGAAAAGAGATTCAGGAGAACCCTTTCAACTTTAGTAGGGGAGAATGTTATGATCTGCTGCTGTGGTGGTGTATAGGTCCAAGGGAGAGATACGTCCAACACTTCTCAAGTATTTTGTGTGTGGGGTGTTCACTGGGTGCAATAACCTCTGGCAAAAGCTTGCTAGGAGTACTTGGGTTCTGTCTCTAATTTAATGTGAAGGGGAATAAAGCCACAAGCTTGTCAAGGGAAAACTATTGAGCTACAATCCCCAACTTAGTTGGCATCTTAACAAAAGTATGTGCTGGGTACAGCGTCCTTTGAGATGACAATGTACTAAAGCTTCCAAAGTCAAAACAACTGTAAACTCCACCAGCAGGGACTTGATAAGAATGCATCTGTGGTCAATAGTTACAAAGACAGAAAAGTATCTTTGCCTGTACAAGAACAAACTTGGGAAAGAATCAAATATAATAAAAGATACCTACTCTGAGTATTCCTCACAAGTAGTGCCTCCAAGGTCAGTTGGCTGTCAGCACGGTTTCCTGGGAGTGTCCTGTGGTCTGGGGTTGGAAGTTCAGGTAGCAGCAGGTAGCAGTGATCACACTAATCAACAAGTTGGTATATTGATAAAAGGGATGATGATTTATTGTAGAGGGATAGTCTCCCTTATATACTTTTCTCACTGGCTAAGTGATTACTAATCATGGTGTTCCAGAAGTTTCTGGATATCAATAGAAATCTTAATGACATCAGAATGACCTAAGAATGTTCTAAGTAGGTGCTGGAAGGTTCTAAGAGGCACAGCACATCCAACCAATCAGGAATCAGTATTCTGAAACCTGTGTAACATGGGGATACCATATATGGTATGGAAATGGTAGGGATGGTGACACGGGTTGATCATGTGTCACAGGTACTGGAGCGGGTACTTGCCTAATATAGAAGTACTAATAGCTAGTAATCTTACATAAAGTGAGGGGTAACTTATGCAATAAGGTAAGCAGGTGTGATAGTCAACCGGCTTATGGGATAGTACTGATTGGGTAAGACAAATGGGATAAAACTAAAATAAGTGTAGTAGAGATATAAGGAAGTAGAAAATAAGGGAATGAGCACATCTGTCAGTGGGTGTCACTGTCACCCCACTACACCGCTTGAATGTCTAAGTTAGATCAGTTTTTAGTCAAATCAATTAGTATATGTTTAGGTTATCAGTATATCAGTATTATCTATGAAATCAGTAGCATTAGTCAGCAAATGAATCAGCAGATCCTTATCAGACAGAAATAGATATATTAAGTAAGATCTTATTGGGTGATGACAATGCAGTCAAATGAGTCATCAGCCACAACCTACATTAGGAAATACAATTAGTCAGCAATTGATCTGGCAAAATGTATATATGGAGCTGCTGGAACCTCAATAAAAATCAGTTCAAGTTTTAGTGAATACAATACTAGCTAAACTCCCTATTCCTCTACAACTCTTATACCAAGACTTGTAACAGTAGCATCATCCAGAGCAATTAAGCATGGCCAAGATGCATCAACTAGGAGGCAAAACACTGACTACAAATATTGAAGTAGCTAAGATCACAGTCAACAAGGAAGTAATTTAGGTGTGCAAAGTGAATGACTACTAAATTCTTCAATAGTAATCCCTGAGAAAAAAACCTAGGAGAAGATGGTGAGATTGCATTGAATTGCTATTATATGTCATGATCCAAATAATGCATTTTTTTTGCAATCCTAATTGAGCCATTGCAAATCAGTGATCACTAAATTTTTGATACAAGTTATATAATGGTTGTATTAAATTTAAGTCAGAACCCCTATAAATAAATACCCTGTATATATATACACATCATCTGTAAAACAGTGCAGCCATTTAATCTGTGTTGCACCTACCCAATTGGACATGTGCTAGCTATGACACCTTGTCCAATCACTATGCTCAGGGATTTACTTGCTCAATGAGCTAATTGGTATATTTGAAGGCAAATCAGGTAGCTTGTGTGTTGGTCAAAGAACCAATTGGGGGCTGACAGCTTCAGGATACTTTGCACTGGGTGCAATAATCTCTGGCAAAAGCTTGCTAGGAATACTTGGGTTCTGTCTCTAATCTAATGTAATGGGGAATAAAGCCACAAGCTTGTCAAGGGAAAACTATTGAGCTTCAATCCCCAACTTAGCTCATGTCTTAGTAAAAGTATGTGCTGGGGTCAGTGTCCTTTGAGATGACAGTGTACTAAAGCTTCCAAAGTCAACACAACTGTAAACTCCATCAGGAGGGACCTGATAAGAATGCAGCTGTGGTCAATAGTTACAAAGACAGAAAAGTATCATTGCCTGTACAAGAACAAACTTGGGAAAGAATCAAATATAATAAAAGATACCTACTCTGAGTATTCCTCACAAGTAGTGCCTCCAAGGTCAGTTGGCTGTCAGCACGGTTTCCTGGATGTGTCCTGTGGTCTGGGGTTGGAGGTGCAGGTAGCAGCAGGTAGTAGTGATCACACTAATCAACAAGTAGGTATATTGATAAAAGGGATGATGATTTATTGCTGAGAGATTGCCTCCCTTATATACTTCTCTCAATGGTTAAGTGATTACCAGTCACAGTGTTCCAGAAGGTTCCAGAGATCAATAGAAATCTTAATGACATTAGAATGAGCTGAGAGTATTCTAAGTAGTTGCCAGAAGGTTCTAAGAGGCACAGCACATCCAACTGATCAGGAATCAGTACTCTGAGACCTGTGTAATGTAGGGATACCATAAATGGTATAGAAATGATAGGGATGGTGACATGGGTTGATCAAGTATTATGGGTACTGGCACAGGTACTTGCCTGATATGAAAAGCACTTACAGCTAGTAATCTTACATAAAGTGAGGGATATCTTATGCAATGAGGTAAGTGGTGTGGTAGTTGGCCGGCTTATGGGATAGTACTGATCAAATAAGACAAATGGGATAAAACCAAAATAAGTGTAGTAGAGAAATAGGGAAGTAGAAAATGTAGGAATGAGCACATCTGTCAGTGGGTGTCACTGTGACCCCACTACAGCACACTTGGTTCCATTTACCTTGAAGAAGTATATCAAAATACCGGATTTTACCTAACATAATGGTGATATCCAATTGCGCTCATGATGTAAATACTACAAGTTGGCACAATCATCTGTGCCAACCTCATTCAATCAGATTTTGCAACAGTATGCAATATTGTCCCACCTAGTGCAAAATTGTCCAAGAGGGATTCTGCCTACTGGTAGCTAAAATATTGCACCAAATTGTTCCCATCAACTGCAGATTGCACAGTGCACCCTGGCATTGTACAATGGAACAAGTCTAATATATTCCTTCTCCCTACTGGATTCTAGTTCCCCTTATAGGTGTGCTCTGGCTCATGTTTGTGTGAACTCCATATTCAATGGTGTAGAAGTTTGCTTGTGACCAAGAGAAACCCAGAATACTTTGGTGGAGCTTTCCTAATTCAAATTAGTTGTTTGTTGCTTCCAACCCAAATTTGCATTACCTAACTGACTACCTATGCATTGGGGCTGATTAGCTTCTTAATTCTATAGGTATAGGTGTCTCCATGTGCACATCTGTCCTCAGTATTTTCTAACTCTTCCTTGCTGTCCTCCATGTACCAACTCATCTCATCCATCATGGCCTTGAAGGTAGTATTCTTGATGAGATTGAGTTATGTTAGTACCTGCAACTTGACTTGTTGTCCTATCTCCCCACACATCTGCTCCATAGGAAACTCCCAAAAGGTGAATCAAGGCCCAGTATTCTCCACACACTAAGCAAGATGGAGTAGAGAATAGATGCAGTAGCAGCAGAGATCTACACATTAGGCTTTATGTTTGTAGTACAGCCACTCAAGTCCTGTTACAAAGTCTTTGCACAACAGCTGTAGATGTGTCAAGTTGGCATTGGTGATCTGCTTCTGGATAAATATTTCTACAATGTCCACATATGACTCCCAATGCTTCCAATGTACTCTTGTTAGGAATGGCTTCAGAATGCCACTTGAATTAATACATATTCAATTCATCCAGTCTTTGCATTTGTGTAGTTGAATATGCATATGAATATTGATTGGAGTTCTTGAGGGATACTTAGGGTAGCAGATACTCTGTAATATCTTGCCAATTCGTTCAAATTTCTCCAGCATCTCAAAGGGCTCATTTAGCTTGAAATGCCCCATATACAACTTATTCATCAGTAAAGGGATATTGTTGACAAGCAAATGCTTTGCCCCTAGTGGAAAGCTTTTGCTCCAACAGATACACTTTATCTTAGGTGTTGCTGGTTTCCAATTGATTCCATATTCTGGCCAATGGCTGATAGCTTGCCAACTTTGCTGCAATTGCATTCTAACTTCTGTACATTCTCTCTGTGGGAAGATGATATTCTTAGTGTTGGTGCTTGGGTAATATTAATGTGTGTGAGTTATAGAGTAAATCCCTTGGATCTTTGACATTCAACAGCAGTACTTTCCATTGTGCCCAGAAAAGCTGGCTATCATGCAGATGGCTGGGGTATCTTCAATGCAGATAATAATATGCACTTTGACATGTTGGCCTTTTATTGTTGTCCTGCTGGAATGCATACAAAATTCATCCAGCAATGGATACAGGTAGCTATCCAGGTTGAATGGTGATTTAGACCTAGATACCAGTGAGACTTCCATCATATTTTTGCTCTGATACCATAAGATGGGTGGCAGATTCAAGTTAATGAGAATCAGTGGCCAGCAGGATTTGCTGGTAGCACACTTGTTCCATGAGAATCCATCAAGTGGTAAAGCAAAGGCATGGTCATACATACATTGAAAGTAGCCCTTGCTTCTTAGCTGCTTGTAATGTTTGCTATCAAATATATTGAATATGTTTGCACTTGACTGATACTCAGTGTGGTACTTTATAGCTTTGCAGTATTTGTTGGACTCCAGGAGCTTCTTTAAATGGGCTATAACTGGAATATATCTGGAGTGTGAACAATGTTTTCCCTCAATGGTGGTAGAATTCTGACAATTTGGACATGTTGCAATGGTAGCATTTTTGGATGTGAATGTCATGCTACTGTTGACACATGCTGGAATCAGAACAGTCTCTGGGTCATATGTTGCTAGCCACATGAAGGTTATCCACTTGAACCATGTACATGGTAAGTTGTATCCTGGAATGATTTTGGAAGGAAGTAGTAGTGAATCCTCAAAGCCCCCATTACTGATATTAGTGGACACGCACCACTTCTCCAGCTACAACATTACATCATCCACCAGTAGATGGATTACTGGGCCCAAATGGCTCCATGAAGTATCCTTGGCATTTGTTTCAACAGTTGCTGTCTCATGGCATATTGGGATTTAACTGGGCTCATGTGTGGTACTGCTTTCAGGGGGGATATGCTCACAATACATCAGTGAGCCTTCTTTGTCAGAGCTATCACTTGGCATGCTATATTCAGAAGGCTGATGTGAGCCTAAAGGTGTCACAAGTTTACCTGACTCAGTTTGTGCAAGGTTACAAAGACAGCCAGGTGCCAATATAGGAGTATCAACTAGCCAGCAAGATAATGTTGAAAAAGTAGTGACTGATGAATAGTCAAATATGACTTGTGTGGCAAAACACTGGCAGTGATTCTTGCAATACTTCCTTTGCTGTCTGCGTGCTTCATGGCTGCAAGGCTTGCTACAATAGCCACATGGTTTTTTTCTCTTCTCTTATGGTGTTGAATTAAAGTAGTCTTGTCCATGGGGCAAACAGCTTGACCTTCAATAATGTAATGCTATTATATCACTTCTTGGTCAATACTCATGTGAATTTAAAACAGTCTTGTATTTGAGACATTGCACCTAGATGAATGTAAGATCTAATGATGACCTGCCATGGTAAGCATTAAAATAAAGCTGTGGCACCACATACCCATGTATATGTAACACTATTTCCCCTCTGGTTTGACTTACTTCCATATATATGCTGCCAAAAAATGAAGTTAAGTTGCCTGGTTCTCAACCAAACCCCACTGCTAGTGGCAGCAGATGAACAGTTGGACAACAGCCTGCTTTGACATTCAGTGTAACAAGCAGAGCTATATCCAAAAAGTCCATGTTGACAGTGTGCCTACTGAAGATAATAATGGAGACTCCTCAGGCTCTCAGTCAAGTAGGCAACTCAAACTTGTTCCATGAGCATTATCCTGGATTCAAACAGGCAAACAGATTCTTGGCCAGCATTTGTATGCTAAGAAAGTATCTTAAGAATAGCAGGAACTATCAAAGGCAGAAGAACAAGGGATCCATGGCCAAACCCAGCAGCTTCCTCAAGAGCCCATTACAAGCAGGACTAAAAGCTCCAAACAAGCAGCAAAGAGACATCAGTTAGTTGGAAGAGTGACAATAAGGGGCAAGCAGGCAGATATGGATGCACCAGCACAACATTTATCAAGGAAAAGGTGTTGTACAGCTCGCGAAGCACTCAGTAAAAGTAGCAGTGAAGGGCCTGGCAGTGATAAAAACCAGAAGCTTTCTCAGGAGCATGTCACAACTACAGCTGAGAGCTCAAAACAAGCAGTAAAGAAGTGTCAAGTTGCCAGGAGAGTGCCAGCTAGGGACAAGCAGGCCAAAATAGATGCATCAGAGCAGAAGTTATCAAGGAGAAAACGTTGCTCATTACAAGAAGCACTCAGAAAAAGTAGCAGTGAAAGATCTGGCAGTCATAAAGGAAAGGTAAAGGAAAAAATTTCTTCATAAGCCTGAGACCGGGAAGCATACAAAGAAAACTACAGTTCTTGCCAATTAATGCCATTGTGGTGGTGTATAGGTTCAAGGGAGAGAAAAGTCCAACACTTCTCAAGTGTTTTGTGTGTGGGGTGTTCACTAGGTGCAATAACCTCTGGCAAAAGCTTGCTAGGAATACTTGGGTACTGCCTCTAATCTAATGTGATGGGGAATAAAGCCGCAAGCTTGTCAAGGGAAAACTATTGAGCTACAATCCCCAACTTAGTTGGCGTCTTAACAAAAGTATGTGCTGGGTTCAGCATCCTTTGAGATGACAATGTACTAAAGCTTCCAAAGTCAAAACAACTGTAAACTCCACCAGCAGGGACTTGATAAGAATGCAGCTGTGGTCAATAGTTACAAAGACAGAAAAGTATCATTGCCTGTACAAGAACAAACTTGGGGAAGAATCAAATATAGTAAAAGATACCTACTCTGAGTATTCCACACAAGTAGTGCCTCCATGGTCAGTTGGCTGTCAGCGCAGTTTCCTGGGTGTGTCCTGCAGTCTGGGGTTGGAAGTTCAGGTAGCAGCAGGTAGCAGTGATCACACTAATCAACAAGTCGGTATATTGATAAAAGGGATGATGATTTATTGTTAAGGGATAGCCTCTCTTATATACTTTTCTTACTGACCAAGTGATTACTAATCATGGTATTCCAGAAGGTTATGGACATCAGTAGAAATCTTAATGACATTAGAATGAGCTAAGAGTATTCTAAGTAGGTGCCAGAAGGTTCTAAGAGGCCCAGCACATCCAACCAACTGGGAATCAGTACTTTGAAACCTGTGTAACATAGGGATACCATATATGGTATGGAAATGGTAGGGATGGTGACACAGGTTGATCATGTGTCATGGGTACTGATGCGGGTACTTGCCCAATATAGAACCACTTGCTTCTAGTAATCTTACATAAAGTCAGGCATAAGCTATGCAATAAGGTGAGCAGGTGTGATAGTCAAACAACTTATGGGATAGTACTGATCAGGTAAGACAAATGGGATAAAACTAAAATAAGCGTAGTAGAGAAATAGGGAAGTAGAAAATATGGGAATGAGCACATCTGCCAGTGGGTGTCACTGTCACCCCACTACACTGTAAGCCCAGAACACACTGAATCCCATCATATCCAAGAAGAGATATCAACAAGAAAACAGCTGTTTTCACAAAAGTTGAGAGTGCAGGCAGCTGAGCTACACTACAGCAAGGTAGATGAGTTTGCAGAGAAAGGCAATTTGTCTACCACAGCATTTACATTCTCTGTTATAGGCAGTGAGGAATTCCCACTGACAGACAAAGCAACAACATCAAGAACTCAAAAGACTATTGCAAAGCCTACAGTGGAGTTTTGGGGCAACAACAGGTACAGCAAAAGGTTCCAGCGCTTCTTCAAGAGCAATGCTCAAGAGAATGCACTTGAATATTGCAAGGATTTATTTCAAAGACTAGCATATAAGGTTGTAGACCTTGCGGCACCCGCTGAAGACCATGATATATGAGAACAAGTGAATGAACAATGGCATAAAGCCATGGGGCTCTGTGGTAATGGAAAGTATTCCATTACTACAATATCTTAAAACCAATATTGCACTCATTTGTTTATTTTGCTTTTTGCTATTGTAGCACACAGGTGAAAGATCAAGAATTTACAGCTTTGAAGGACAAATACTCCAGACCCTGACAAGCAATCCATCCAAGAATATTATGTCATACAGAACACGCAGTAGGCAACACATGTTTCAAATTGCAGCATATTTGAAGCAGTATGTAAGGAGTTATGACCAAAAGAGTCCAATTATTACATATACTAGGTTTCTATTGCTAGGATTACTATGGTGACTTTGATAACATGTAGCTTTCAAACCAGCCAATCAAATTGCGTGAAACTTTCACAGATGCTGTGCTTATATACAATCTGCACCACTGCAAAAATTTAGCTTTGTATCATGTGTATTGCTGGCGCAATTGCCCAAAAACTTTGATCCTTCAGAAATTTCATATATATGACTTCCCCAGCTGAAAAATAAAGGAGAGCCTCTCTTTCCAGAATCTCCACACTACAATTACAAGTTTAAAGGTTATAAGACTTCCCCTGCATCACTTGCACTGTTGAGTACTCTGACTTTGATTGGTACTACATCAGTAAAGAGACTGCAAAGCTCACAAAAATCCAATCTTAGTTCTACAAGAAACTACCACTTTTCTGTTGGAAAAGTCCTCTCAAAGAAGCCCCTTTACTCTAAAGACACACCTTTAGAGACCCCTTTAAGAAGCCCCTTTACTCTAAAGACACACCTTTAGAGACCCCTTTAAGAAGCCCCTTTACTCTAAAGAAGCCCCTTTAGGCACCCCTTTAGTGTAAAGTCCACTTAAGAGACCACTATAAGGAGCCCCTTTGTTCTAAAGACACCCCTTTAGGTCTAAAGACCCCTTTAGAGACTTCTACAACCCACCCCTTTAGGTTAAAGGAGAGTTCAAAATATCCATATTAGGAAATACTTTCTCAGAAAGGAAGGTGACTTGCAAATAAGGAAAAGTGACTATATATGTAAATAAGCCCATTAGTTGACAGAAGGTCTGAACATTGCTGTAGAAGTGAGAAACTCTGCCTATAGTACATTTTGAGCCTAAGATTGAGGATATTGGTGAAAGTTATATCTTATATTGGTATATCAAACTCTCAATAAACTATTTCAATATTAGCATACTGGAAGTTGTTGTATATTGTTGATTAGCCTCTACATTGTAGAACAAGCCCCAAACTAATCATAATACAACACAACAGTTCCCACCAAAGTATTGGAAAAAGGGCATTTTGGCAGAAATACTTATTGAATGGTGGACCTTGAGGGAGTTACCTCTCATGTGTGCAGTTGGGCTTGATATTAGTGATAGGTATAGGTATTTTTATAGGCCAGTATAGATTGAAATCAAGTTACAACTTTAGATTGTAAGTAAATAGATCAATTAGTATGCATGAAAAGTAAGAGCATTGTGTAGTCAGGAAGTCAGGAGTGTGAAAAAGAGGCAATAGGCAATAAATTTATACAAACATAGGAGGTGATTGGGTGTCTGGGATTAGAAAGTGAGAGAGTTGGCAGAGAACCAATTAGAAGCCACTTATCTATCACTGTGATGAAAATTATTGACCAAGTTTTTTGTGAAATCTGGGGTGCAATTTTCTCCAAACAGTCTTTGCACAGTGTCATAATGGCATCAATACCTCTTTGTCATGGGATTTAAATTTTGTGATGACCTTTTAACAGGATCATCACAATTATTTTCATACAGAATGGTGGAGAATGTACTTCAAATTTATTTATCCACTTCTGCTAAGCTCATGGGACAAAGCAAGACACTACTATACCTCACTCCCCACAGCAAAATGGAGTTGCCAAATGTGCAAAAAGAGCAATGATTGATATAGTAAGAACTATAATACACAATGAGAAATTATCCTTTGATTTTTGGGCAGAATCAATTGCCACAGTTGTATACCTTAAAATGGATGTTGTAGCAGAATACTTTGTGGTTTTACTCAATTTGAGGCATGGTATATATACTGATCAAGTGCAGAGCACCTAAGAATATTTGTTGACACAGCATGTGCCAACAAAATGCCCAGACATCAGTCAAAACTTGATCTCAAAGTGTGAAATCCATATTCCTTGGATTACTGTATTGGGAATAAGGCACATAGACTCTATAATACCAAAGCAAAGAAGCTGATCAAGTGTAGTGATGTGTTGCTTGATGAAAACTAAGAAATTTAGTAAAAAGCAACATCAGATGATGACTAAAGTTTGATCTCAAAGCCACCAGCAGCCAGGATGGAATCCAATCAAAACAATGAAAATATTTCCCCTCCAGCAGACTCTGCAGTTGTGGTTCAGCCTGAAACAATTCCCAGGAACATGCCAGAGGTGATCATTCCAGTGTCACAAGGCAAAAGATCCAAGCAGACTTGAAAAAGCCCAGATTGCTCTATTGACAAGGTTACAAACTTGGCCTAGGCCTATTCAGTCCATATTGACCAGCCCCAGACTGTAGAAGCAGCCCTCAATAGTCCGCAGACAAAGTTTTGGAGATCTGCAATGCCTGGGGAGTATCAGGCCCTGATGGTGAATAAACCAATAATTTGTCAAGTTGCCAACAAACCAAAAGTCAACTGGATGCAGAAGGGTATTTAAAACAAAATAAAAGGCTTTTGATACAATCAAAAGATACAAAGCAAGGTCTGTGGCTAAAGGAAACTTCTAAAGAAAAGATCTAGACTACACTGAAACCTTTGCACCAGTAGCCAAGGTTAGTTCCATCAGACTAATATTGGCTGTTGCAGCCAAAAACAAGTTTTTCTTTCAGCAAATGGAGGTAAAAGCTGCATTTTTGACCAGAGAACTTGATGAAGATGTGTACATTCACTAGCCTGGTGGGTTTGTGCACCAAGAAAACCATTTGTAGGTCTGCAAGCTTAAAAATCTCTAAATTGTCTCATACAATTATCTTGAGCTTGGAATTGCAAGATTTATTTTTATTTGAAATATTTGAATTTCAACAGAGGTACTGCTGCCTATAGTATCTACTATAAGCCTGATAGAGTAAGCCCAGCTCTATTAGCGCTATATGTGGTTGATCTGATTATAGCCACCAATAACTAAGAAACATTGGAAGTGACTAAATTGAGCCTATCTGAGAAGTTCAAGACAACCAATTTAGGAGAGCACAGTTACTACTTAGGGATAAATTTCACTATGAGCAAAATTACCCAAACTATTACTCTAAGCCTATCCATATATATTCAAGATATATTTAAAGTAGTAGCAACCCAATGGGGACAAACCATAACTTGGTCAAAACTCAACCAAATTAAGAAAACCTGGTCCAATCTGAAAGCCCTGACTTTCCTTATCAGTTACTAGTTGGCAGTTTGATGTATATCATGCTGGGAACATGTCCAGATATCTCATATTTTGTGGGAGTTGTTAGCCAAAATAATCAGAACTATATATCTGATCATGTTGTTGCAGTTTTGCAGATTTCCAGGTATCTAAAAGGAACTGCTGATATCTGCTGAAGGTACACCTCTGAGGATTCAGATCAGGATCCTGTGGGTTACTCTGATGCTGACTGGGGACAAAATTTAGAAGACAAAAGATCTACAATAGGTTACACCTTTCTTTACAGTAAAGGAGCAATTTCCTGGAATTCAAGAAAGTAACCAACTCTAGCACTTTCTACCACAGAAGCAGAGTATATGGCAGATGATGAAGCCACAAAAGAAGCAATGTAGTTAAGAAAGCTTTTTAAAGACTTAGGCTTATGTCAAAAAGTGCCCATTTCTTTATTTCAAGATTGTCAAGAATGGATACAGTTAGGTAGAAATCCAACTTCTTATGCTGGAACTAAGCACAAAGATAATAGACATCAGTTCAGATATGAAGCTATAGAGTATAACCCACTTTAGTCTACTGTCCTACAGATGAAATGATTGCAGACATATTTACCAGACCATTATCTAGAGACAAACTTCAATATCTTAGGTCACAATTTGAACTAGTCAGTGTGAACATTTAGATAAGTTGGAGTGCTGTAAAATTTTGTAATTTTACCTAAATATCTACCTAACTTGGTCACTTAGATCATTACCTATAAATTTTAGTGAATACTGACCAAATTCCTTGTCAGGATTTACTTTGAGAATGTTCATGTTCTGGGTACCTGATGTATTGGTGAAAATAATTTATGTTGTCCAAGCAGCCCCAAGTTTTGCATGCATGTTCTTGGGACCTTCCTAAGCATAATCTACTTGTTGTCCCAATCACTTCCAATATCTTCAAGACTCTTACAACATTAAACATATTTTACATGGTTATCTTACCAAGACCATGTAAAAGTACAAATACTACTTTGACATTCAAAAATCAATAAGCAAGAACCACATACTCTACTTGTTCTTCCAATCACTTCCAATACCTTCAACATTCTTACATGTGCTGAGTAAAGTACTATTTGGATATACAGTTAATGAGATGCCACATGTGTATTATCAATTGTGACAGTGGTAACCAACAAGAAGTCAAACAGGATAGTTACAAATAAGAATTGGTTCATTCCCTGATGGGATATGCTTAAATGAAGCATTGATACTGGCAGTGGAGCTTTGCAATAGTAATGGCTAAGAGACTTTTTTTGAGCTTTTGGGAATCTAATTTACATGCAAATATTCCATCAACTTGGTCACTTGGATCACAGCTTATGATCCTTACTATTTCTTGCCCAAATTCCTGTTGGGATTTACTTGGAATATTCTCATCAAAACGCCAGGTACCTAGAACATCAAAATTCTCCAAGTTGACCAAAAGCCTCCAATCTTTCCACACGTGTTCTTGGAACCTTCCTAAGCATACTGCACGTGCTTGTTTTGGCAAGAACATGTAAAATTGTATATACCACCATTTATATTCAGTATATCATCAAGTGAATACCACATTATCTACTTGCTCTCCCAATCACTTGCAATATCACCAAGACTCTCACAACGAAATCCTATATACAGCTGGATAGAATTGGATATGGGAGTTGAATGCGACTGGGTGATGTTTAGAAGTACAAGTGTAGGGCGCGCAAGCAGACCATGAACAACAATACCAAGACGGAGATTGTTTATGAATTATGCGTGTTTATTGTATTTACTTCATCCAGTAAGAGAAGAACCAGATTTGCAATAACAAAGAAAACTCTTACTTGGCCAGACATAGACTCCTTGGGTAAGCTGTTGCTTGTGACTTGCAAACCAACGACCTACGAACTATATACAAAAGGTGCTCAGATTATTCGAGATGAAATAAGCACATGCTACCAGCGAAAAGAGCTCGCCAGCCATACATGAGTGCTTAGACCAACGCTCGAAGTCGGCATTAGACTTTGAAGACGTGACGATGTTGTGCAGCGAATTGAGTCATAGGCTTCCCACTTCTGGTTACTCCTACCTTGCCCTCGACCGAGACCGGGGAGGCAAATATGGACTTCTTGTTGACCGCAGGGGTCTTTGTCTTCTTGTTGACGAAGTTGAGCCAGTTTTGCTGCTTCTGTTTCAGGGCGACGTTCTTGGGAAGGGGGTTGGCCTTCTTGGCGGGAGCGTGTTTGGTGCCGAATACCGACTCAGCCCCCCTCTTTCTTCCTTCGGACTTCGGGGGCTTCAAATCGTCAATGGTTACGGACTCGGTGTTTCCATAACCCTTGTAAGTAACGGTGAAATCACCACTCGGCGAGATAGCAACAATAACTCCTTCATAAAATTTACCGTCCACTGGCCACCGGACTAGACAGCTGTCACCCACCTTCCATGTGTGCTCCGAGGAGGCAGTGGTAAAGACCTCATTGGTCGGTGGGCGTCTAGGTGAGGTCTTGATCGACTTCGGCTTGGTGGGGGAAAGATTTTGTTGCTGCAGAAATGTTTTGGTTAGTGCTATTAGATCAGACAAATCGCTTTTGAGCTTAAGGAGCTCACTGTTTTCGGGATCTGATTGCAGCGCAAGCTTGACTTGGTCCAACTGGCATTGGTAAGAGGCGAGTTCTTCAGCGTTCATGATGAGTGTATTGTTTGCTAGGCATGGGCGTCCGCCTGCTTATGTACCTGATGCGGATGATGTCATGGAACTCTTCGAACATCATCTGATCCTCACTGACCAATCAGCAAAGGCGGACCCATCTCAAGATGGCTGCTGGAAATTACCACCATGCAGAACACTCTGATCTAGAATAGGATCCATGGCGCAGCCTCGAAACCGATGATGCAAAAAGGCATACAGTGCGGGTATTGAATTGGTAGAACATTCTATGTGCCTCGGGGAGTATCAAGATGGATCTCCGGAGAAAGCAGATCGCACTGCAGGTCTATCAATAGAAGAAATCTGGCAGTGATTCCAAAAGTGAAGCCACCGATCGAACGAGTTTGCCACATCTAATAATACATCATCGAATATGGGATTGATTTCGCGGTCATGGCATGGCCGTTCCCAACGATGCGATTGGATTGCCGTGGGTCCAGGGATTGGAATTTGCGATTATAATAACAACATTTCAAACCGACCAACCTAGGTATACCTTCACATACTCCTGCCAGGTTTCTTAGCCGGTGCGTTGCACAACATATTTATTGAATATTTGCTAACTCATGGCAGCCGCTATCGGGAAAAATTTGGGCAAATTCAAACAGGTATCAGCCATTGCTTTTAGAGAGTCAGTGCCGTCCAGTTGATGGAAGGATTAACCGACGTTGGTTTAGTGGACCGAGGAGAAACTCGGGAAAGCCAACAGAACGGAATCGAGCGATGAGTTTATAAAATTGGAGCTTGAAACCGATCAACGAAAAGAGATCGTGGAAAAGCTGTACATGGCCTCGGAGCTGTATCTCAAAACCTTGGGTACGTCAAGACAAACTAGCGGTGACCAGATTGGAGGGAGTGGGCGATTAATCTTTCCGTTGTAGAGAAAAAGAAAAAGGGGACCGAGGATAAAAACAAGATCTCTCCACTGTTGGGTTTAGCCTATTCTTTAATCGCCCAAGGGCAAACGCTCCCACAAGAATCCCCTTTTGGTGAAGTATCCTAACTGCCTGTGTCAGTGTGGGTTCGATATTGGACTAAATGTGAACGTTTCTTGACATACAGGTCAAGCTATGCTCAAATTTGGTGAAGCCCAGGAACAGATTGCCAACAATCAACTTAATTATGTAGGTGGTAGATTGACGCGAGTCTTACTCAATATCTCACCGGTTTTTGTTAGGCCAACAAACTACGAGCGGATTACGTGAGCGGGCTAGAAGGAGCAATGAATGAGATGAAGGAATTACAAGTAGCGTAGTTGGCATATGAAATTGTCTGAGATTAAGATCTAACCCGAAAGCATTTCCCCTCCCCCAGCAAGCACGCAAAAAACTGGAATCACGTCGACTTGACTACAACGCAAAGCTGAACACTGTGCAGAGAGCTAAAAAAGAGAAACCGGAGCTCGAGGAGCAAATGCGTGCTGCTGAGCTGAAATTCAACGAGTCCTTGGAGGATACGTACAGCAGAATGATCGATATCCGTAATGCCGAGGTCAGTTAGCAATTCTACAAATCAGTGGCATTTGGTCTAACCCTACTGCTGCCCATCTAGGAATTGCACATGCAACAACTAGCTATGTTCTATGACTCTGAGCTGGAATACTATCAGAGAAGTGTTGAAATCCTTACCAATATCCGAGATATCTTTAACGAGAGGTAGGCTTCGTTATCCACGTGGCGAATGCAACACGCATTTACAGATTCCCTTTGGTACGTGCTCATGTACAGCAAATCGACCAATTATTACAACGCTATACGCCGAAACCCAAGCCTTTCTGTTCGAGGTGAGCACTCAGTCTCACGCAGTAAATCTCATCGCGCCCACTTTTCGACGGCATACGAGGATCACGAATCCTCTCATAACGTTCGCTATAGCCCACCCACCGATGAATTTGAGATGCCCAGGAATAACAGCGACATTTCGGAGGATTCGGCGGCCAACGTTAATTTCATAAACACCTCCAGCCATAACAAGCCCATGCCCCCACTTCCCAGCCGAGCCTCCAAGAAGAAAGTCCGAGTGCTTTATGACTTTGAGGGTGACTCGAAAGACGAACTTCCCATCCGCAAAGGAGATATCGTGACTGTTCTGGACGAAATCGACGAAGGCTGGTGGATAGGAGAACTTACAGATGAATATGGGACTCGCGCGGGAATGTTTCCGGCTAATTACGTAGAGTCTTTTGAGTCAGTAGCCCCCATGCATACAAATGTCGCCCACACAACCGGTACTTCCGCTCTGAACCAAACACTACCATACAGCCCCTCTAGTAGCCACTATCCCGACAACAAGATTTCGAGTTCCTTGCCTGCCCCGACAGAGACTCTAGTCCGGGGCGAGCCCCTCGGTTGGCAGAGACCAGCCCCAGCACCATCATCTCATCATGTAGGTGGATCGAACCCCGTTTTGCAGAACCAAAGTACGCCGACCGCCCAGCCGAGCCCCTCCAAAGTGACACGGCCAATCGCAATTCCGGATCGCACCAGCTCTCTGGGGGACAGCCAGGATCCCAACGACAGCTTGCCATGTCGTGAGTGTGGATGTACAGATTACGTAGCGAACGTATTTAAGCAACACAGCTGTAACAACTGCTTCCACACTCACTAGTCAACCCATCCAGCACAACGTTCATAGAATATCCGCCAAATCTAATTATCGAACCAGCACCAGGATCTCTTCATCCGCCCAAAAGTACCTGTATATTCTTAGAGTAGCAATCAGTATTTTGAGTCCACCGTGTTAGATGTTTAGAAATACTGCATTGAATGACCAACTAAAATCAACTAGATGAAAAATCCATGCTTTTCAATTCATGTGACGGAACTGCCCTTTTGGCCGCCAATTGTTCACCCCATTTCTGGAACGAGATGTTGGCTAGCGTCTTTCCGGATAAGGCATCATTACCAAGGACTTGACGAGTCCATCGTGGCTACAGCCGCTGCGTTGATATGACTATAAGGGGGCCGTAGTCCAGAGGGTTAGTGGTGCTTATTACAGCCCCATTCCAGCCAGAATCACGATAGAGATATGCTGTGCAGCCTTGTCCGCGCCAAGATAGCGATGGTAATGGCAGTGAGTGATGCCTACATAGGCACTGTACTCTATGACACCCTGGGCATGTCTCCACCATTGGCACAGAGTGAGCAGCAAAAGATCCTGAAGCGGGCTGTGTTTCCACTCAAGATCAGTTCGAGTGGTGGTGCAACTGCGCTTCCGAACAGCTCCCCGTCACCAAAAGGTGTGAATTCTGGCGAGCGACAAATAAAATCGTCGCCATGTTTCACGTTGCTGGCTCTCTAATCATTGCTCAAATATACGGGTTCGTCCAATAGCCATCGGGGAAATTACCCAGTGCCTGAATCAGGCCAAGTTCCAGATATTCCCAACTTTGGCTGCCAGGCGAAATCCTACAATACGGCCACAGGAGTCACTTCACGTGTGGAGTGCTGGTCCACAAACAAGCTATCGAGTGTACAATACCAATTTCAGAAGCGCTGCCATTGTGCTACTGAAAAAAATTGCCACACCGCAGAACATTTAAATTCCTCGATGCGGTCGCGGTGTATGCAAGCACCATCGAAACACTCGCCACTCACCCTCACACACCCAATGAAATTTCTTTCTTTAGCCCTCGCTGCTCTCCTCATCGTGACCTCAGAGGCCAAGGACTTCGCCAACCCGTCTGGCAAAACCTTCAAGCTAAGCAGAAGAGCCACCGATGGGAAGCGGGTTGACTTCATTCCTCACGTGGGCACCAAACCCTTTACCAATTGGCTTGGAATGAACCTTGACTTCAAGCTCGTGGAGCCACTCTCCAAGGCTCTAAACGCCAGCTTACCTGCTCCTATCAAGGGAAGAGGGGAGGCTCACGTCACCGTTATCACCCCTCCGGAATTCGACGTTCTTGCCAAAGCCAACGTTACTATCGAGCAAATCAACAAGGTTGCCGTTGCTAGAAAGATCCAGGCGACCTATGTAGAGCCATACTGTCTGGGTCGAGTTGCAAAGGTTATAGACAACGTTCCGCAGGCTTCGTATCAGGTTATTGTCAAGGCCAAGAACCTGAATCGTATTCGCCGGGACATCTTCAATATCTATGTCAAGCAAGGTGGCGAGCCCAGCCAGTTCAACCCAGACAACTACTACCCTCATATCACTCTCGGCTTCATCAACCGCGACTTGTTCGAGGAGGACGGTATTTCCAAGGGCACTAATGCATGCTGGGCAAGATTGAAGCTGACCCACTAAACAATGGTGCATACATACATCATATCTGCATACGTAAATGGCCAGTCTAAATTAATCAGCAAATAAAGGAATTTGGACGTGTTCCACGTACGACATTTCGTCGAGGCACAAATATCCGCTCAGTGGCTCATTCTGACAATCCGGGAAATGGAGATTGGGCAACCTGTGGCATCCCCTCAGCGCGTAATTCATGTGATTAGAGACACAACTGGCTTGATATGGGATTTGTTCCAACCAGATGCACCGGGTAATCGAATTAACTTCCCCGCCAGAAAACAATCTTCTCCAAGAATAGCATGTGCGGGTGGTTCCCCACAAGCAATACCTCCATGCACCCCACTAGCCTAGGTATGCTGATGCCAAGGATCAAGCATCCACCACGATGCGACCCCACAAACCAACTAAGCCTGTGGTAATCATACCTCAGTCTCAATGCTAACCTTCGGCCCCTGCATCATATTGATATCCAGAGCTGAGCGTATATAGTTGTAGCTCTTGCACTCGCGATGGTATTTTTCGTCATGTGTGGGTCTTTTCTCTTCAAGGCAGCACTAAGCCTACTGTTTAACTGGATGGCGGTAAGTGCGCAAGGCCAAGCAGAAGAATGCCAAGATGCAAGCTGCGGAGCCAATGGTACGTGTTCATTCGTAAAGCAGCCCGCCTAAAGGACTAACCCTTACTGGCATATGGTGTCGAAGTTTGGTTAGCCGGTGCCGCATTATCGCCAACTAATACCACCAAATCCATCGAGCCAGAACTTTTTATTGGTGTACAATCTTTGAGTTTGAAGATGCCGGGCCTGATAATTAGCGGGATAATAGGTGGATGCGCGGTTATTGTAACGGCCGTGTCTGGGTTATTGTACTGGAGGTACCACTATAAGAGGAAAGGTAGTTTAGGAGAGTCTGGCGCGGTTTCTAAACTCAGTACTAATGAGCCCATTTGGTAGGAGTTGGTACATTTGGCAAGACGCAGCCGGATGAGGAAAAAGGTCGATATTCCTGCACCACTTGTTCAAGCTCGATGTACATCTCTTTGGATACTCCGCCAATACTTCCACCAATACCGCCCATGACCTATGACCCAGAGACTTTCTACACACCAGAGTATTTGCGAACCACTGCTCCATTGATGGAGCAGCTCAGAATCATCGGGAGACACTCTGTCTATGTCACCCCAGTGTCGGATGAAGTCGGCTTGGAGTTTACTGACGTCTCCGCGTCACCCATGGCACGGACAGGCTTGATGAGCCTCGACTCCCCCGATTCACCCAGTCCACCGACAGCCTCACCCAGTCCACTCTATTTTCCAAAAAAGTGCTTGTCTCGCATAGATGAAGAGAGTGAAGGCTACAGTCAGAGGTCTACATCAAGTGTAAATCTGTAGGCTGATCAGAATGGTCTACCAGAACACATCGCAAGAAACGTCAACTATCCATAGCATCCTTTTTCAGAACAACGGCAACACGAAGTGGGCCTAGTATAAATGCTCACCTTGCATTTCAGTATCAAAGTCAAGTAAATATGCTCACATGCACTGTGGTACAACAGACCAGGGGCTTCAAATGCTTGAATACTCCCAGTCTATGTATCACCATTCCCCATCCGAAAACCTAACTATGAGTCATTCATTTGCATGGCTAAAATCAACTTTATGTATCTGTATATGCCACAACAACAGCCATGAGCTGGACCAAATTACACCTGCACTGATGGGAAGCTATCTATGTGCTGGAGAGTGCGTCCAACTACCCTTCGAGGAGAGAAACAAGATACTCATAAGCAGCAAATTGGATAGCGCCTAATGATGAATAGGTTAATAAAATTGATTTTTGAAGTTTCGTGGCTTTGTTCGGGTTACCTCCGGGAGCAATTCTTAGCACTCTAAGCCATGCACCGCGGAAAAAGGAGGAAATACCCTCCTGCTTAAGCATAAGCTTACTACACTCCCAGGACGTTCTGTAGACGCTGCTCTGATCTTGCATGCGAGTCTTGACAACGTCTGGCAAGGAACCATATGGTAAATCACAGATGGACTAAGCAGAGCTCATGATCGTTTTACCTGGAGGCGAGTTGAGTATCCCAACAATCACATTGGCTAAGCCGCCAGAAGCCATGTGCTTCCACGGAGATAGCTTTTGGGTTGGGTCTGAGGAGTCTTCGAATAGTCCTTTGATGTGAGTGTAACAGCTAAACTTGATTGCCAGCCCCCAAGATTGTCTGCATGTTCGAAGGGAATTAAGACTGGGTCCTTAACAGAACGAGACACCCTTGGCTTACCTCACAATTGTAGGAAGCAGTCCCTTGTAGAAAGCTAGTATTCTTAAGTATACGGAATGAGTGTAGCCCAAACAGGAAATGAAAACAGATTCGAAATACCCCTCCTCTTTAAAGATATGCCGAATAGTTCCGAATTGGGTAGCGTATTTCCCGCTGAGGTCCGTCTGTTGACGCACTTTGAGCAATTCTAATGGGGTGACCAGACCAATTGCTTGGACGAGGCCGGTACACACACCAGCCAAGGCAGCAGAACTGATATGAACGGCTTCAGTACAAATAGTGGGAAGACAAAACCGAGACTCCTGCACCTCTGCTTGGGAACAACCTTTCCCTCCAATCGTTCGAAAATCGGTTTGAAAAAGGCTAGACCTGTGAATTGCAAGGACACCCTTTGAAGCGAGTAAGTTAGAGAAGTTCGGACCAGCCCTCTGAGAACACTTTACCTCGGAGTCACAATAGCAAGAACAGGAATGGTTCCTCTGTACAAAGCTTCATTAACCAGTTAGCTGGAGATGACATCCGACAGCCGAGCCATAACATACATTTCACCCCTTCTAGTTTGACCATTCGAACAAAGGAGGTCAGAACACGTTGATAGTCTCCCTGAAGCCGTGCGGATTGAAAGCGTGTTTTCAGCACATCAAGTGGCTTTGAAGATGGTTAGGGGCAATCGTTATTGGGATAGAACAAATCCAGCCTAACCTGCATCAAGGTTACCTCCACAACACTAAACGTCGGACATTAGCAGCGAGCAGAGGAGGCAGAATTCGAACAGAAAACGATAATACTAACCCAGCTCCAGTGCCTGCTAGAGTATGACTCCAGACCTGACTCTTTTTAGTTCTTGAAGACATGCGTGACCGTGTGAGGGGGGAGTTCGGGTGTGGAAGCGGTTCTCTGAAAACTGCAAGCACCTTTAAGCTCCACGCATAGTGATACAAGTGTGAACTAATACTCGATAAAGCAATACCATCCATCAATATTCCACGCGACAGAGTAAATCATTATGCGTTTTTGGAACATTGTGCAATGGTTCTCGACGTAGTCATATTTTGTCATTGATAATCATGGACTGATTATGATAAGCATCACCTCAGTTCACCAAGGTTTGCCAGGAATCATCCAACTGATTACTGATCAAATCAACATTATCGAATCCTAACTAGCGTCCCCGGACTATTTACCTGGCAATGATGCGCACCTCCCAGAGGCAAGTGTGTAAAATCTCTGCAGAGCAACAATTGTCCTGAAGCACTTGAGCAACATATTATGCTTCAACCGCAATCCCCGCAGTGCCTAATCTCTAGGAATGGCCCAGTTCAGACAGTCATTTAGCAAGGTTGATCACTCTCCATAGATGATGCCATAGTTATACAATCAGCGCAATTCGTAAGACTCTGCTAGAATCGTCGGGATAAAGGGCTTAGATCATGATGGACCTTGATGACTCGGATTGAACGAAAACAGAAATCATACACAGTTGCGGTAACTGGTCATGTGCGGCGATTTAGGGACTCTATGGCTGTAGTTCATTACTAATTTGCTGTAACCTGCCGTATCATGTTACAACATATGATGGGCCCTCGCTAGTCTAATGCTCGAGCTGATGGAGCGTGACTGGCTTCCTGGATGCTTGGCAGGAAAATATTATCTGTTGTATATCAAGTCTATATATAGTCAGAACGGCTTCTATTCGCTGCACAATTAGATTGTCGTAGGCTCATTTATGTCTTGACTTCATTGCCAGCCTCCTGATCCTTCCTTATTTTAGTACACTCCAACCTCAAATACCAAAAATAAATATCCAGAATTGATAGCTACACGGCATACCTAAATGGTATTCAAAGGTGTCAGGTTAGGATTTGGCCAATTATGGCCTCTTACTGGTCCAATATAGGCGAGTAATAGGCATGCCACACAGTATTTGTTAAGAAATACGGGCATAGGATCTTGCACACTCCTTTTAACCCTAACATACCGTTTGCCTGAAACTCTTTTCGTTAAAGCCCTTCGGTTTCTATTGGATTCGCTACCACTTGTCAACCAAAGAAACCACCTTCCCACATCCAAGCTAACATACCTTAAACGTAACTTCCCTGTTTTAGTAGAGCAGTCCCCCTTTTTATTTTACGCTGGTATTTGAGACTGCCTATTTGCTCTCCAAACACTCCCTGAGCTCGGAACCATTTCCTTGGCCTTTTATTTTCGTAACACATCCACTGGTAGACTTTGGCCCGTAAACGATTCCCGGGTCTCCTTAGTTGCACTCAGCCGCGAGAACCTGTTTTTCCCTATCCAACAATGGGTCAGAGCCTGTCTTCCCAAAACAACCTCCCCGAAACAAGAAGCGAGGAAACTGATGTTGACAGCAGCTCCTCCACTGATCTACGGGACGATCAGTTGACTGACAGTCCACACGCTACAGAGTATGCGACAGGCTCCTCGCCCTCGCAGTCAGATTCTCTGCGAGCACTGAGAACGACTCCCGTCCGCAGACGCCGCCAGATATTCAGCATGTATCCTTTTAGCACACAGGATCCTGCATCTGGGCGTTCTCTGAACCGCTTACGTCGAGTTCATACTACATTCCGGCCATCACCAAATCCTGATAGATATTCCTCAACTCAACCTCATAATGATGCCTTCGCCGAGCCCAGTGATCACTTCGATCCTATCGATCCGGCACAGTCAAACCCAAGATTCACTGAATTTGATCGACGATCGGAGCTTTCTCTGGAATCATCCGAGAGTGGATCATATCAGGATTCTAGAGATAGACATGCTCAGCATACACTCGGAAGCATCGCGAACATTCAGGACGCTTCCAACCCTGCTACTGCCATGGACCGAAACCCGAATTCGGACTTGGTCAACGGGACCGCAGCAAACCCATCTCATTTGCCCACCGATAGCTCTGAGTCATCTAGGGTTCCTTCAAATACTGGACCCGTCGCCAATGAAGATGGCGCAAATACTTCACCTTTCCTGAACTCATTGATTTCTGGGTTTAGCTCCACAATGTACCATAGACCCGAGCAGAGAAACGCTGGGGATGAGCGTGCCAGTTCGCCTGAAAACCCCACATCCCCCTCCTTCTTTCGACTGTACCGCTTGGGAACCAGTGAGCAGCATCGAGCAGATAGCGGAAGACACTACGCTGGTGAAGATAGTGAGCATCAAAACGACGCTGAGCTCGACATGGGCTCTCCGTTCGTTCCGGTCCTTATCGTAGGAATCCGGGGTGTTGACTCGACCAACCCACGAGACGAAGGCCGAAGGAGAGACAGTGGCCTCGCAGATACCATTTCTGAGAGCACTGGCACCAATTCTCCCATCGATGCCACAGCTGCGGGTAACGCAGTGAACCATGATATGTCGCAGTCTACCAATGACTTTGGTTCGGACACGAATCAACCAGATTCTGATAACCAAGAAGAGCGGGATTGGGAATTCCATCAAAGAAGACGGGTGCAGTCACAGAGCTACATTATCTACGTAATTGGTGGAACATATCTCTCGAATCATCCCTTCCTCACGACTGCAATGTCGGGAAATCCCACATATGAGGATCTACTGCTTCTCTCTTCGTTCATCGGCCCTGCTCGTCCACCCACCACTAGCCAGCCCGAAATTGATGCTAGCTTGCCGGTTGTCACCTTCGACTCCTCCATTCCTGGCGTGGAAGGATTCCACATCCTGAACCCAGAGAGCTGTCAGGTATGTCTATGTGAGTACGAAGATCAAGACAAGCTACGCATCCTCAAATGTCACCATGCATACCATCGAGACTGCATCGACAAATGGCTCACCGAAGGCGCCAACAAATGCCCAATCTGTAGAGGCACGGCAGTCGAGGCTGAGTCAACAACCACCACCTCAAAAGAGGAGAGAGATGAGAGTACTCTGGCGGATATCCAATCCGAGCTTTGAGACCTGGAATCACCGAATCACCCACTATCCCCATTCCTATTTTGTAACTAGCTGCGATATATATATATAACCCGACTTATGTCATTGCGTATTTCCCTAGCGTCACTCTAATGTACTAAACATTATTTTTGTTCTTACCCTGTTTAAATATTGAAGTCGGATCAGGTCACCCACCATCGCCCAGCCCATCTGAAGACCAGTTTGTTGGTCCCACCCACATGTATTTTTCCCATCCCATCCCAACCTACACCCTCCTCAGTGATATGTGCAGCCCACCACACTCCACTCGGCTTCCATGGACTCCCTATAAAAGTTTCTGTCGTCCCAGTTATTAATAAATCACACTCATAAAATTGCCATTCACTGGTGAAAGATCCGGACCTTATGCCAATTGTCTGGTCGCGAGATGTTCGAAACCAACACGAGCTAACACGAAGGAAGGTGAAACATGCTCCACATGGCCCCCTCGATCACAGATCACAGGCAAGTGATGAAACCACAGTGGATTTGATCTGGGCATTCAAGTGGTATGGCCCAGATGATGGATTACAGAGTTGAGCGTTTATCGTGTTTACTGAAGAATCAAGCGAAGGCAGAGGGTGGATGTCATTATTTCTAGATGCTAAGTAGTATTGATGGCAATAGTAAGGGGAAGAGTAAATGTTCGTGGGATGCTAATCGGGAATCAATATACAACGAAAGTCTTGAAATGTCCATGTGTTGTGTTGGGATGGTGTTGTAAGAAATAGGGGGATCAGTTACATTCGACGGACTCCGGCTCATGCAGACCAAGGAGTGGATACCTGGGCTTGGATTCGGTGACAACTTCGTCCAATGTGCTGGCTAAGGCGTTGACTGCTTGGCCTACGATTAGCGTGCCGGGAGGAGTGGTACCCACCCGATCGACAATTTCACAGATGGTGTTAACTGTACCGCGCAAGACCCTCTGATCTGGGCAACTCGCCCGCTCCACAATTGCAACCGGGCAATCTGCTGGGTAGCCGTACTTGACCAAGTCTTCGACGATCAATGGTAGACGGTGAATCGCCATCAGGAAGACGGTCGTACGAATAGGCGAGTAGGGTGGGATGTCGGGTAGGGTACAGTTTTTCCCAGTTCCGGTGGCAACCATGAATTGATTGGCAACCCCGCGATGGGTGACTGGTATTCCGCCAAGGAGCGGAGCGGCCATGCAACTCGAGATGCCAGGAATCACCTCCGCTTCAAAGCCATATTTACGGAAGAATAAAACCTCCTCACCTCCACGCCCGAAAAGGAATGGGTCCCCGCACTTCAACCTAACCACATCCTTCCCCTTCTTGAGAAGCTCGACCCCGGCGAGGTTCATCTCCTCTTGTGCTTGGTCGGCGTTTCCTGGGAATTTTCGTGCGATCTTCACCTCGCTGGGGATGAGCTTGATGATCGCCTCTGGAACCAACTTGTCAGCAAGCACAACATCTGCAGTGGTAATCGCCTCGTAAGCAGCACGGGTTAAAAGATCGGGATTTCCTGGCCCGGCTCCAACCAATCGAATACGCCCTTTCTTCACCGGTTTCCCTGCCACCTTCACCACGGGCCTCTCCTCACTTGATACCTCGAACTCGTCGCTGCTGCCGCTTCTATACCCCTCATCTATCTTGTAGCTCTCCAGCAGCTCCTCGATCTCTTCTTCTGATAATTGCGACAAGCGCTGCAATGGCCAATATTCACAAATCTGGGCCAGCCAGTGCATACGTCTCGACCGGGAAAGGATCGAAGGGTCAGAGTCCCGAATTTTGCGGCGAAGGATCCCTACCTTGTGGATGGCATCTCCTATGCCATCAGGCAGAGAGCTGACCAACTGTCTCCGCAGGCGGTTGGCCAATTTGGGGGCTTGGGCGTTGGTGGAAACGGCCAGCTGTAAAGACTGGTCACGATAGGTTGACATGAACCAAAAGTCGCATAGGTCATTCATGTCGGCAACATTGATGGGGATCCTGTGCGTTTTGCACAGGGTGGCGATCTTCTCGCAATGGTCGCGATCATCTAGCGTGACCAGGACCATCTCCTTCCCAACCACATCAGACTCTTCGAATTCCCTGTCAAACCAATTGATCTCTCCCCGCTCGATACGCACGGCAAGCTCGTGGCACATGCCGGCCTGGGGCGAAACTAAGGTAACCTCAGCGTCCGAGTCCAAAGAGGAATACACTCGGCTAGCAGCGATGGAATTGTTGCCAACCACCAGAATGTGGCTCTTTTGGCATCGCCAGGCAACGATGAGGGAGGCGCCGCCCCGAGGCTTCGGTATATCTTGTATTCCTGTGGACTGCATTTCAGGGTATGGAAAGGTATCAAACACTTGAAAATAAGGGTGCAACAAACGAGGCTTCCGTGACAGATAAAAGAGGGAGATAAATGTTGACCAATTGAACCAAGATATATGTGGGGTAATTCCGTATCTCGGCCGCCAGTATTTATACATCAACCCCTTCGAATTAGAGCTATGGTGTAGCATAATCCATAGTCCGAGATGATGAGAGGCCGGCCAATAAGAGCGGCGTATTCTCGTAAGAGTGGGCAAACCTCAGTAAACAAGAGAATTGCACCATCTGATGGAATCTTAGTCAACTTCCATCATTTCATTTGACGGCCTGCCACATTAGGAAGGCAAGCTTATACCTTATTCCGAAAAGCTAATCTCTGAACACAGGGTCGGATAATCCTGAATTTCTTTCACTGCCCAGGAGCTGTAAGGTAGAGTGGTCAATGTCCAAGGATCCGGTGGCATTGGTAATCGATTATTAATGCAAGCACCACGCACCATCACGCCATACTAGCTGTTCGGAATGATCTAAGGCTAATAAAATCAAGGTATGGCGCCATCATCATCAGCGGCGAATGGGCTTTGAGAGAGCAGTGAATAAATTATTACCATTTTGGGGAGATGCAGTTGAGGGCGATTTGAAAATCCAGCCATGGATGGTGCCATTCGTAATACTGCACTAGTTCGTACTTCATAAATAATTCATGCTACACCCCATAGCCCTATGGGGGATGAATCTCTACCTCAGGTTCAACATAGCAGAGTATCCGAAAGAACTGAGCAGCTGCGCTTCTCCTGAAGGCTATTCCGAATCATACACAACAGAAACGGATGCCTAAAGCGCCACCTAAGCCATCCTGTGGGGCTACAGTCTGAGGAAGAAGCCGCCTGGTCAAGCTGTGGAAAGCGAAGCAACAGGTATGAGGGGATGATTTATTTCATTAGGTGAATTGACGATTGCGGATTTCTACCCAGCTACTATGGCCGCAACGCTCGTCGAATCCTTCCGGGAACAATGCTTAAAAGTGAAATTAAGGGGGTTTCATGATTGAAAGGGAAAACCTCGCTCGGGCAGCAGCAGACCAAGTGGGAGAGGAGTAGGAGTTTGGGGAGGGAACTCAACAAACCACTCCAGTCGAGGTGAAGTCGAACCAAAAGAGCAAATCAAAACAAAACACTGTGCAGGCCACTGTGAATCGACAGATAAAAATGGGCTGCTTCGCTTGCAAGAGACAGCCAATATTAGGGACTGATCCAAGAGCCATGGACTTTCCGATTATTAGAACTGAGAATATTATAAATAGTACATATACATTACAAAATGGATCCAAAGGATTTCCCATGAATATCAAGGTGAAAAAGCGGAAAATTTCCCAGGAGTTGTATCGAAAGGAGGAATTAAAAATGCCCATAGACTATGAATGGTTATAGAGTCTGGTAGCCGGAGGGGTTTTTGCTCTGCCACCTCCACAAATCAACACACATCTCGTCCAAGCCATATTTCGCCTCCCATTTCAATTCTTTGGAAGCCAATGAGGAGTCGGCAGTCACGGTTCCCACATCCCCCGGGCGTCTATCAACGATCTGAAATATACAAACGATCAGTATTTGGTTGGGTGCCGGAACCTACGGCCACAATACCTTGTAGGGGATCTTCTTTCCGGCTGCTTTTGCCATGGCATTGATAATCTCAAGAACAGAATACCCACGCCCCGTGCCAAGGTTATATGCAACGCATCCAGGGCTACTCTTGAGCTTCTTAAGCGCAGAAAGGTGGCCACGAGCAACGTCAACCACATGGATATAGTCCCGGATGCCTGTCCCATCAGGGGTATCGTAATCTCCGCCAAATATGTTCACATGAGGGCGTTTGCCAACAACAACTTGTGCAACATAGGGCATAAGATTGTTGGGAACTCCACGGGGGTCTTCTCCAATTATCCCGCTCGCGTGGGCGCCAGTTGGGTTGAAGTACCTTTTCGTAGATGAATAATTCAGTACGTAGCTGGTGACAACCAGTGCGAAGAAACTGACCTGAGAAGAATGGCGTTCCATCGACTATCAGCTTTGCAGATATCTCTGAGGATCTCCTCCACGTGGCTTTTGGTTCTGCCATAAGGGTTTGTAGGGCGAACACCAGCCGTTTCATTGACCGGTAGAACATCTGGATGGCCGTACACTGTAGCGCTGGAGGAAAACACGATGCTGCGAACATTGTACTTCTCCATCAGCTCAAAAAGCACCAATGAGCCGGTCACATTCTTCTGGTAGTAGGTCAGCGGGATCTTTGCGGATTCGCCCACTGCTTTCAGGCCGGCAAAATGCAGGACCGCCGAAATCTGATAGTGCGAGAAGACGTAATCCATGGCCTCGTAGTCCGTAATATCAGCTTTATGGAAAATAACATGTCGCTCCGTGATTCGCTGGACGCGCCTGAGACTCTCTGCAAGATAGCAGTGAGTAGGTTAGTACTGAATGGCATCATAAAATATCCCCTCGGCTGTACCTTCAGAAGAGTTGCACAAGTTGTCGACGACAATGACGTTGTAGCCAACGGTCAAGAGCTCCAAAACAGTATGACTCCCAATATAGCCAGCTCCACCGGTAACGAGCACATAAGACTTCGCACCGAAAGTGCTTGCTTCAAAGTTGGATTCAAGGTGCGAGGCAAGCATTGATAGTTATGATTGCAAATCCGATTGGGAGGTGAGGATGCTTTTACACTGGGCCAGAATAAACAAGCAGGGATAACAAAACAACACGAATTCTAGCTACCCTGGAGTTGTTTGAAGCTTGCGTGGATTTCCAAAGGAGTTTACAGGAGAATGGTTTCCGACAAGTTTTGGCTAAGGAATACCTTTTAAACCCACGCACCCCCAGATTTAGTACGGTTAAGAAATTCGCTAGGAGGCAAGAACTTCAAGGAGACTGGGCGCATAATGTTGCACATACTACATTAGGAAATCCGGTAATAATACCATCGACCCATAATTTTGTGCAACCCAAAATACAGGATTGAGACAGATTTGTATTGTAGGATATTTCCAAGGCATAATGGGCGAGGTACATATAATACTGTCGACATATGAAGAGAATCAAGCATCCCAAATGGACATGCATATGTGTACTGTTTGAAAATTCATCGCCATCAAGCTTGACTGTATTGTTCTGCGGCGAATGCACGATTAACGATTATTCAATCGAGCACTAGGCTATGATAGTAATGTACAATCCATGGAGTGGAACAAGCTTGAAGGAGTTACAATGTATTCCCATGCCATAGACTTGCTAAGCGCAGCACATCCATTTGAGTCACCAATCTCGTGCTACAGTGACCGTAACTCTTGCAACTGTTTGATATCCCTGACTGAGAAACCCAAACTAAGATTTACCAAGCCAATCGCTGCATCTGGAGATGGCCATCAGTCAGGCATTAGACGCTCTTGTTTTGGTGACTACGGCTCAGATGAGGACAATGGTGAATGAGGTCAGAGTGCTTGGCCTAGGGTGGAGGGAAGGGTGCTTGGAAACACGGATACCAAGACATCTCAGGGCTTGTGGAAGCTAAAGCACGTTGATTCTCAAGGTTTCTCGCCTCATTCCATTCGTCACCAGTTTGGTAATAACTGGTGATTGTTCAAGACAACCCACCAAGCTGATATTAATGACTGATTTTACCAGATTCAGGTAAATTCAAGGATACACCTCAGGTACACGATGCTCGATTATTGGTTATATCCATATTTAGATCGCCATTTGATCGATTATTGACTACATGATTCAACGCAATGTGGGAGTAAGCTTGAGGAGTCGCTAAGGAGTTCGCCAGAACGGTCAAGCAAGTCCCAGCTGGGAAAATCATCACCGGGCCAAGCGGCAGACTGTGTTTCCAAGTAGCGTGTGTTGAAGAAGCGTGATTCTCCAGAGTTGAAGAGGACCGAGGTAAGGAAGTAGTGATGTGAGCAAGGGGGATTTGACATTTGCTGGATGGCGAACCATTGGTATCATTGGCCACCCCCGAGCTCATACGGAGGCTCGTCTTCACGCGCATTTCTGAATCCGGCATTAGTGGGATTTTCTGGGTGATTTGATCTTGTCCGCCTCATGGAATTGCAATGCAACGAGGTGTGGTTCAACCTTTACTAAGCACGGCTGATTTGGATTTGTAGAGTATGTGAATTTACGCTCCAATTCATCAGTGTTGTTCTACGCGTCGATGTGTCACCAATAAATAACAGGTTATTGACCAGGTTCCATTTGTGTCAATACCATCTATGCACAAGAATTCGAGAATTGAGCAAATCATCATGGAGTTAGCTCATCAATAGGACTTTGTAAACCTCCACGCTTATTGGTGGAACAGTGAGATGGAGCTCCCGTTAGCAGTAGTTGATACAACAACTCTACCGCCAGATTGTACCACGTAAGGCAAGGCTATCTTGCTCTTGCTCTTGCTTTTACTCGCATGGAATGGCATCTTGCTTAAATTGCTGTATGTTGGCTGGAGGCCTATTAATAGAATAGCTGCTCAAGCTGTGGGCACTGAGAACACCGGCTTCCTTCAACTTGCTCGCTGTCGAGAACCACACATACGTTGCTTCCATACAGCTCAGACAGTACATCATTCATGCCTCAAGGCACTTCGCATGGATTCCTGGCACCGCTGGCCTTATTATGAACCAGACATGGGACCTGGAAGCTGTATGGCCAGTGATTATATTGACAAGTCTCTTGATCCACCTCAACAGTGGCGACATAGATGCTAGTGCTATGAAGAGGGTGCAATGGCGCATTTCCCCATGGCCTATCCCTTTCGTTGGAACCACCGGGGCGTACCGGTGGTAGATGCATGCTCCTGATTGTGCTACCATATAGATCTATCCTAGAGACACAAAAATGGAAGGTCGCTATGTAGGCGCCTTGAGCAGATGTAGGATCTATAGAATCAACTATGTTCATCAGGTATTCCCATTCTCTGACTCGGATAGAGGTGTGTTTTGAGCTAATGCGCGCCAACTGTAGACACTAGTTGGGAATCCTCGTGCTCTAGATATGTATCCTGGAGCAACCAGCCTACGGTGTGCACGAGATATATCGACCATCTACGAATCTCTGCTTCGAAGCTGCTTTGTGCTGGGTAGGATCTAATCCTCATCGCATCATGCTGTTGGACACATGAACTAGGATTCGCCGTCAATAGCGCCAGTGGACGGGAAACTTCCATTGGAGCAAGAGCTATCTGTATATAGTGAGCTGCTTCCTACTGGCCTGCTGCCCTGGGCGGGCTCTGCCAGATCCTCCAATCAGATTGCGACGGTGGCCCAATGGGTTTGAGGGGTGGAAATTTGCACAGTTTGAGCTAACCAGTGGGCATTCGACGGATGCGTAGAGGATCAAATAAATGACTATCTATATGCACATCCAAGGCCGACCTGACTACGGCTACTACATTGAGCCATCTGAGGAGGAAATCCACATGGATGGCAACCAGTGTCACCACTGCTGGGCAGCCCAAGCGCTGTTCAGGGTCGACCGGGCCCTTGATGGAGGATCAGGCATGCCATGCTGCTTTCCATGAAGGGGTAGGGTGGTGACAACTCATATGGCTGGTGTATGCAGTATGATATGGGCTATGTCCCATCCTGTCCACTATGATCTCATACCCATCCTTAATCAGAATAAGGAATGGGTGTGGCTCTGTTATGGCAATCATCTTTCCATGATATTGCAAATTACCCATCATTTAGGGCAGATCAAGCACCCAAGGCTTATTTGTTATTTAAGAACACTGTAACCCAGACCTGTTTCTGATTCCTCCAGCGCTATTGGCCCCGCGGTGACCCACTCTGGGGATTCTATTTGACTTCGCACCGGATTGTGCGTTGGAAATTTAACAGGCTGTCTTCCTTTCCTGCCATCATGTCTTCTCCTGAGCCACCAACACCCCCTTCGTTACAATATGAAAGACTGAATAGCTTCATACCCGCCACCCTATATAGCAGAAAAAGCAGCTTTTCCGAGGTTGATATCAATAGTATTCTGAGCGGGGATGACTTGCTACCATACTCGCAACAATCGAAATACAAACGTGCTTTTGGGAAAACCAAGAAGTTTTTCAAGAAGCTGCTCTCTTTCATAGGCCCCGGTTACAGTACGTGGATTCGAGTAGAGCGTGTACATTGCTCAGCTGTCTAATTCGAGTTTCAATAGTGGTAGCAGTTGGATATATGGATCCTGGAAATTGGGCCACCGATCTCTCCGGTAAGACTTAGTCGTAGTTTTGGTTTAGAGAAGGTGCCTGCTCTTACACCATCTCTCTCTGTAGGTGGTTCGCAGTTTGGTTATACCCTTTTGTTTGTTATTCTGCTATCCAACGTAATGGCAGTTTTGTTACAAACGCTATGCATTCGTTTAGGGGTGGTCACTGGCTGCGGTAAGGAACTCAGTCTACCCCCTAATGCTTGTACAACTACTAACCTACTTCCCAACCCCAGACCTCGCGCAAATGTGTAGGAAATATTATTCACGTCCGGTTAATCTTGCCTTGTACGTGCTATGTGAGATTGCTATAGTGGCTTGTGATCTAGCAGAAGTGATTGGCTCCGCGATCGCTCTCGAAATGTTGTTCGGCATTCCTCTACCCTACGGAGTGTTGATCACCGCGTTTGACGTGTTTCTTATTCTTCTTGCCAACAGGAGCGATTCTAAGGTGGCTAATCGGTTTTTCGAGTTCTTCATTATAATCTTGGTTGGCGGAGTTGGGGCTTGTTTTATCATCCAACTAGTCTACGTGAAGCCGAACATGGGCCAAGTCATGGCAGGATTTCTACCCTCGGCGGAGATATTCACCAATTTCGACGTGCTCTACGTGGCGATCGGGATTGTCGGTGCAACAGTTATGCCACATAACCTGTACTTGCATTCCCATATCGTAAAGCTCAGATCCCCCAACTCCGAGGAGAAGCGGGACACCAATTCCGAGGATTATGTGCAATCGATTCAAAGCGCACTGAATTTCTCAGTATTCGATTGCATCTTCGCGTTGACGTTTGCTCTGTTCATCAACTCGGCTATTCTGGTGGTTGCTGCTGCTGCTTTCCATTACCGCACAGATGGTGCGACTCAAGTGGAAGTGGCGGATCTGTTTGACGCACACAAGCTTCTAACCGATTACTTGGGTCCCATCGCCGGTACCAGCTTTGCGTTGGCATTGCTGTTAGCTGGTCAAAGTTCTACCATCACCGCGACTATGGCTGGCCAAGTGGTTATGGAAGGCTTTCTTGGGCTCACAATGAGGCCGTGGTTAAGGCGAATAGTCACTAGAGCATTCGCCATTATTCCAGCGATGATAGTTGCCATTGTCGCCGGATCCAAAGGCCTTAATGAGGTTCTCATCGCATCCCAAGTTATTCTGAGCTTACAGCTTCCATTCGCGGTCATCCCATTGGTATTGTTTACTAGCAGCCGGAGAGTGATGCGGCTTCCGCAAGCCCCAAACACCGGAATGGAGATACAACCATTGAACCCGGAGGAAATAAGAGAGCATGACGATATCCCTGTGGAAGATGATGCACCATTGAATTTGGACGAGGATTTCTCAATCTCTACGCCGATGAAGATTGTGACTTGGATCGTGGCTATTATCATCGTTCTCCTGAATGTGTTCTTGCTGATTCAAATTGCGCGCGGTCGGTCCTAGGAATTTTCGTAGAATTGAGGCTGACGGGCCTGTTCGCTCCCAAGGTGTATACTATTCCAATCTACTTGTTTCCAACATTGCACACTCTCCCATGTTGCCTTCTTAGACTTTCTAGCGCATCGACTATCTTCTAACCCGTGCGGACACCCCGGTCTCTCCCCATTCAAATGCCAGCCCTGGCACCTCGTGCCCATGAAAGTCCTTATCATCCATCATATGTAATCATTACATCCTTGTCACTATCCCCCTAAATAGATTTCATGGTCGGTTGTTTGTATTGCTTCTAACTGACAATCAGATGAACGAATAAACGCGAGAAAAGCTCAAGAGCTGTGAGTTTGAGGTTGATCTGACAGAGGGCGGCAGAATTCGGACTGTCGCTCCGCTTTACATCTACAGTACAGAACCATACTCGCTGTTCCGGTCTGCCATTCCGGCGAAGGCTACGAGCCGAGTACCAAACCGTTTGTTTCTCAACCTCATGCTGATTGCTGATCTCGGAAGCTAGTGCAGATTGACCGTAGGCTTATTAGGGCGTCGTTTTCCGCCACATTACAGACGGCCACGCCAGATTATTCATCTTCGACATCACATCGAATCTAGCATCCAACGGACCCAACAACCCGACTTGTTAGCAGCCTGCGTGGACTCCCGCCACCCCTCTCGGCCTAGCGTTTGCTCGCCCAGCCTCCAGGACAATTGGTCGATAGTAAACAAGGGTGATATCTTTAGTGTTTACCTGTACATGATCTCAACATTATAAATCTAAATACAATTGAGTACGGTAAAAAATGGCGACTTGAATAAATAGGCAGGTGAACAAAGAACTGGGAAGTGATGGGAATAGGACGAAAGCTCTAGCAAGCAAAAAACGGCAACCATAGGATCTATCATGCAGAAATCGGGTATGCAATTGAGAAATAAGAATACAAGGATTTACTATAGACGGAAATGAAGCGCCGACATTTTGGATTTGCTCTCAGAGGCGTCTCGACTTGAACGCGACAGTTTGCGGGGCTGTGAGGAGGATACTTCGGGTGGTGAAGAGCGTTTGTTGCCACTACTGCTCTTTTCTTGGGTGCTCTAACGTCCCGCAAATAGACATTATTAGTGCTGAGTTGAGGCGCGTGGAATCGAAGAGAATTACCTTGAACAAAGGCTGCTTTCTCGGCATTGGCTTGGCGTGCTTTCCGCTTGCTTTTTGGCTCTTTGTCGTATCGTTTACCTGAGATAGCATGGAATGTTAGTTGCGGAATCACAGACATGAGAATCGCCAACACGTACAACGTTTTCTGTAGAGTACGAGACGGAGAGCGGTAGGGGGGACTGGTACTGGCGATCATGGGCTTCGGTGATGTCGGCCAAAGGCGAAGGAGTGAGGCTATTCTCGGATTTGTAGCGAGTTGGGTTGCTTGGGGTCTTGGAAGTGGAGGCGGAATTGGTCATAGGATGGGCTTCCTTCTTGGCAAGCTTATTCAAGTAAACCTTACGGACAGGATCGAAGTTTTCCTTGTCGGCATTGGGACCAAGCTTGATTTTAGCAGGCTTCTTGTCAATATGCGAGTTGAAAGCGCCCTCGGACGAATCGCCGTCGCAAAACACGGTGAACGAAGAGCGAGCTTTAACTTTGAATGAGGCCATGCTTGTAAAGAAATAAATAACAATGAAGAAAACCTATATGAAACTAGAAAGGAGTGGTTAGTGGGCCAAAAAACACCGGAGAGAAGCTGAGAAGGAAACAAAGGATACACCTAGACAGTATATGGATTTATTGAAGTACGTGTAACCTCTTTTACGTGTTTGTTTTGAAAAGAAGAGCAACGAGAGATGATTGGCTGAAAGACTCTTCGTCTCCAACTAGTAACACTGTGACCCAAAGCAAGATTTAATCAAGGGGTTGAGGGGCGGCCATTGGTTGGAATCATGATTATTTCTCATGTTTCAATCATTTTACGAATATCTGAATCCCGGATCTTTACTAGCATCCAATCGAACCTACGTGATTGCTCGGTTCAACTAGTGTTCTAGAAAATATTCGCCGAATCCTACTTGGTTGCAATTCGCATAGTTGATAGTCATTTGCGAAAATCAGAACACCACACCGCCAGACGCTTCAGCTATCTGACTGGCGGGCGGGGCCATTTGAGGGGCACCATCTATATAGAAGTACGATCTGTGCTTGCCCAGAGTGCTTTATCTATAGAATACAGCGTATTGATGGGGGGGGACTTTAATAATAGCAGGCAGCTTTGATGATTCAAGCAAGTACCTATGGAGTGTAGTAGAATCAATCCCAGTATAAATAATATCCCTTCAAAACTGATACTTGGTACTGCTTTCAGTAACGGTTGCCAGGTTGCTCAAACAAGGCCTGTAGTCTTACTGGAATGTCACAGCAGATACACGGATGCTAAGATTCCAATTCTATAGAACAAACCTAATAGGGGCTGTGGGATACATTGGTCGCCACACAGTGAGAGGTACTATTGTCTTGCAACAGTAGGTGTTAATGAGAATTGTACAGTTGGCTGGTATTTTCCGTCTACAAAAAACCCGTTCTTAAGGACATCATCGAAGCTCGCGGCCATGCGCAGTTTCCGACGCGCAGTTTCCATCTGATCCCTATGGTTGGTCGGAACACTAGGCAAAGGAGCCTCGTTTTCCACACGAGTCCAAATACTGGGAAGCCCAGGGGAAACACGGGGTTTGCGCGCAGGCATTTTAAAAGGAGCCAGAGGAGGGGAGTATGCTGACATGTTTCCAACACAAATGTACCAGACCACAAAGACGGGGAGGTTTTCTGAGCGGGTCTAGAGTTCCAAGAGTTGCTACGACTCCGGCAAAATCTAAAAAAATGGAAGATGCGTATCGCAGCGGCGGCGGTCTTTTATATATGAATTCCGAACCGCGTATCCTCTGCGTATCCACAGCAGCCATGTCCCATAGCAATACCACCGTTGTGACAGGTCCCAAGCCGAACACAACTTTGGGGTTTTGAAAATCTCTTCCTGCCAGAACACATTGTTTCGCATTCCGGCTAATGGTGACCATGGTTTTGAAAGTGTTTGATCCAGTTAATTTCCTCTCCCAAACTTGCCTACTAAGATCCGCTCAATTCCTGGTATGAATAAGGGGTGATTTTGTCTTGCCCACTCTTGGCAGAGGCTATCAGATCGTCAGCTGGCAATAGTGAGGATTCGATTGGGTTGGGTGTGCTCAACCCAAGATCATAGGCAGTATGATCCACAGTATTATAAACATAGTGAGTGCAAACTTTAAATGAAAATACATGCCGCGACCTCGCAAATCCTGTTTCATTGAGTCCCATACTCCCATAGAAAATAAGTGTGAGAATATCCTCCAGATTGCATAGATTGGTCAGATCCATTCAGGTATCGTAGCCTGCTGAGCAGATGATCCGTTTATAGCATGTTGCTAAGCCATCGAGTCTTGTGGGCTGAAGTCGTCTTCTGTAAGTTCAGCCACGGCGGTCCTTTTTCCTCAGCATCTCGGTCATTCTACGCTACTTTTGTCAAAGATATAATACATTGCTGACGCAGATGTGTTACTTGTGGTGGATACTGGCGCTATTCCAAATTAATAAACCGAACACGATGGGTGTTACTATGGAACTGGCTTGAGAGCCTCGTTTAGTTAGGTCTTGGGTGGGTATTACTTCAAATCTGACCTTGCTGGTGTTTCCGGCTACATACATTTGAAGGAAGCTAAGTAATGCTATGCAAAGTAGGCACATACTTTCTAATAAAGTGAGCTGCGTCGGGATGCAAGCTATACTCCTGGTGGGTGATCGATCTTCCTTCTGACAGTGACAAGTCTGGGAATGGCGATCCCTAAACAAACCCTAGATTTTCTGGAGGTCGGGTATATGTACGGTCTTCCTGTGACAAATATAGAGAGAATCGGTGGCTCATACATTCTCCACCACACTTCTGTGCAGGAGGTGTATCAAAATCAGAAAGGAATCATAGGGGAACATACGCTCCTCCCCTCTTTTATGGTTCGCATGTACCACTCGTATCTTTGCATCATCTTACGAACGGAATACTCAATGCACCAACTGGGGTTCGGTTGTAAATATACCTCTGTCTGAAATAACCCAATGAGGAGCCACTGTTGCACACTCGAGCCACCGAGGGTTCCTACGGCTTAAACTCTGGCAGTGACCACCCTTTCAGGAATCCTCCGTGGAAGTATAGAAATGGTAATCGTCAACTTTTTATAAACGGCACATTGATTGGTTGTGAGCTGTAGGTGACTTTCTTCTTGAAATAGCTCTACTGGATATGAATGTGAAACTTGCATGCAGTAGACAAGATCGATATTCAAATAGTAACGGCTACATACTTAATGCTTTCTTAAGCGATACATCACCATCACTCATTCTGAAGAATTTGTATACAGTGGGAGTCAACATTATATGTCAAATTCTTCTAATTAATTTACAGAGTGCAGCAGCGATTAGTTACCTGCATAGCTATATACATATACACGACCAAGATTCGATATAAAAGTCGATGATTTACTTCTGTTGGTGCTACCCAAATAGATCTCTATTACATAGCTGCCTTCTCTTCAGCCCTCCAAAGTTCTTAGATTGTACAGCAGTTGTATACCCAACAAATTCTGATGGTTCGTAAATTTCTCAAGGCACTTCCTAGGCTTACATTGATCCCACAGAGAGAACGTTCGGCGATCTCTCCTGTTTCTTCGCCCACTGCACACAACTTTGGTATGGAGGGGCTCACGGGGCGTACCAAGATGTGCTACAACTTCATCGAGGACAAGACGGACCCGAACAGACATCCCAGTACTACATCTGAGAAACAACATCGCAAGTTGAGTGTGCCATTATCGCCCAAGTTTTCTTTACTGGCGGATCCCATTAGGCTCCCTATACCCATGGATTACCCGCTGAAATCACCACCTCTCCAGGGTGGCTTGTTCCAAAAAGACAGCGCGGAAACAGCGAAAGAGAAATTACAGAAAACAAAGAACTTCGATGATATGCTGAATAATGGGTTCTACAATGAATCTATTGGCCAATACGAAGAAACGCTGCGGTTCTCCCTCACGCCAAATGTGGCCAAACATTGAAGTGGTAGCCATCCCTGACCGCTATATCACACCGTTAGTCAACTTATTTACATGAGTGATTCCAAACTGTATATAACTTGTGGACATCATGAGCAGCATTTGTTACTTCCACTTGACATCCAGGCTTATTTCTTCACATTCTCATGCAAGTATTGATTTAGAAATGATGACAGGCACCAAGGAGATGCTATACATGTGCTTCAAATAAAGGCTGTTGCCATCCAGATAAGGGATCAGATAGATGAATGGGGGTGTTGTCTGCTATGGTAGCAATTACATTCATCTAGCATGAGTGGAGAGTGGTTGTGGCATCATCAAGACATTATGTCCACTAAATATGGATAATCTTTAGGTGACAGAAGCAAATTGGCAATCCAAAATAACCCAGCAACAGAAGGATCCTGCCACCCCCTAGAATCAGCCAGCGGAAGTATTGAAAAGCTACTTCATTAAGGGTGCATTGGGGTGTGAACTTGGACACTGCGAACGTTAAATACTTCACATGACCAGAATGTATCAACAAGGGTGGTGAGTAATCAGTGGTGAGTTTTTGGCTTGCTATGGTTTGGTAAGATGATGGATAAATCTCGTCCCAACATGAAGATGGTCAGTGTATTTGTGTCAAACAAGAATAAACACGCTGCTCAATACAAGGCATCGGTGGGCCTAAAGATCGGATCATTGAGCAGCTTCCAGAGCCAGTCTGGATTCTCCAGCTCTGTTTCATGAATGGCCTTCCGGGTCCAGCTTGTTTCAGTAACATCATTAGAACTGATGCACCCATGAGACAAGCTTCACATTCTATGCGACATGTGTTGCGAGTCTTCGAAACCTAAACTCAGTAGTGATGCCCTATCAAGAAACCATTGGAACGCGGAAAATCCTAGCTGATATGGATGCGGCACTGCTGTGTTTAGGATCTACTGACGATATCCTCTGAAATTGCCAGAAACGCTCCTCTATACACTGTGCTGATATATGTGGAATGCATTGTGTACCAATCCCATCAATCGGGTTTTCCTGGCAATTGGTAGACGGGCCGACCTGACTGTTGTGCGATGGAGTCATGAAACAGCACTTAGAATGTTCAGGAAGCCATTGATCAGAAATCTGCCCAACCAGTATGAGCAACGATATATCAAGCAAGCATGATGCGCAAGCCAGGCCATGATTCGTGCCAACATGCCACCCCCAGCGCTATCAGCCACATAAGATCTGTGGCCGAGAGCCCCAATCAATCTATAATCTATTTGAGTAACTCCTGATTAGTGAGCATCTGATACTCATCTGATTCATTCTTCCATTACCATTCCCCAAGTCCTGCCCTCGCCTTAGCTCAGCGGGGCAAGATTGGCAACGGATACACTCAGTAGATCGCGTCGTGTTGGATGGTGGCATGATCGAGGCACTCTCCAAGCATCATGATTACATTGGCATGTGTGGTGATGCGCGTCTACCTGGTTGTGTGCTTAAGGGTGAGCTGCCTCCCACTTGCACTCTCTTGTTGCACATGGGATCCACCCGCTGCTATGACATCAGAGTCTTGATCACCAAACCCATCTGCTAGAATCGAACGAGTGTCTCATCCCGCCTTCTACCACCTTGTACCCTATGGCTCCGATTACAGAGATAGTTGGGAAAATGAAACCCACTGAGCATATGTGCAATTTGAAACCGCGAAGATCCACAATGGACCTTAATTAGAGAGGGTGGATTGGTAACGTTTCATGACACCTCCTCTACTCTTTCGCCAATGTCACCTCATCAACAGCGCACTTCCCTCTATCTGAGGAGTCGGCTGCCGGGAGAAATCCACGGGATGCTAGGTCACCTCGTTGTCGACAGTTCTAGTTTCCTCACCTGCGTCCATGGGCATCTCGTATGAAATAGCAGGCCTTTGACACCGCTCCAATAGCCAGCGACTTGGGGTGCGCGGGAGACCGATTTGAGGAAAAAACAGCCGTAGCTGCGATTCTGAGGTTGGGTAGCTCGGATATGGGTAGATTACCATGATTGGGGCCTAGTCTTCACACATTCTGGCCAGATAGCGAGGACGTACGTACCATTGCAGCTCACGAGTGAATGTGAATAGAAAGCTAGGTTGGAGCGCTCATCACCCCAAATGGGCACTGAAACCAACATCTGAATTCATCTATCTGAGTTACCCTCAGAGCCTGAATTGCTGAGAATAATACACAGATTTGTCATTCATGTTCAACCCGGCCATCTAGCAGGAGATGCTGAAGTCAGCTGTATCGAGCAACCATGCCACCTTTGTACTAACTAAAATTACCGCCAATATCAATGTGTTGAGGCAGTGCTGTCCTATTGCATCTCATCGCTCACCAATGAAATATGGCGATTAGCCAATGGACGCCCTCCGAATATTATCGTAGTCACGTTCGTGGGGGCACTTGATAGGTCGGACGGTCGCTTTGGGAATCAGGATTATATCATTCAGGCCTAAATGGGGATCCCACCTCACAAATGATGGCCAGGATGGAGCCAGAGCCAATCACCTGTGGTTCGTCAAGCCATGGCTGAGTATTATCCAGACATGGCATAGATTGTTTGCAAGCTGCAGGCCAAGGTAGCCAATGGCGGCGCACACTCCACTCCTGTGTCATCAATAAAGGTAGTATTATGTGAACCCGACCTGAGGATTATTCTTGAGGGAATGGTGCACATGAATATCCTCAACACCTTGCCCTAATCAGCAGCGATATGAAACCTCCAGTCTTTTGCTCTGCTCATTGTCTGGCAATGGCTCGAATCATACACCCCATCTTTGAAAACCATCGGATAGGCTCCAGAAGTGGAACCTGGATCAATAGCTAACCTAACCTCTTCCGCTTGGAACCAGCTCTGCGATTCTGAAAACATGGCAGATTTGATTTGAATACGGCGCTGATGGCATTCTCCGAGCTCTGGTTGGTGTCAAATGGCTCGGAACAAACGTGGCTTAATCATATCTGACACTGCACCCACACGTACCCATCCCAGTTGGAACGGGGTATCGTGTGAAAGTCCCTCCCACCCCGTCCATCCTTCGCGGCCTTCAGGATGCGCAAAGTCGGACCATCAAATATGCCCATTCAGACGCTGACCGAGCCTGAGTCGCCATCTGAACCCACCCAGAAAAGCCGTGCTATAGAAATGGCGCACTCTTGATCAGATCCGGTGATGCAGTACAGTCATGATACCATCAGCAGGGTGGATAAACACATATGACTTCATAGTGCAAATGTAGCATGAAGGCGAGGTTAGAGCCAGTGCGGATTATTGGCGAATCCAGGTTGGAAAGCAAGCTAGAATTCGCCCACACCATTTCATGGAAATAGCGGCATTCCCAGCCCCGGCCATTTCTCAACATCCACTGCTTGGCGGTGAGCCCAGGCCACTTGCACATCTAAGCCCGTTGCAGCACACAGCGCCGGTCAGGAGCCCTCTTGGAGGCCCCAAGCCATGCTCGAAAGGTAGAGCTGTCGTGACCTGACGCTATTGATAATACCCGGTGCATCTACACCTGCCGAAATCCAGGCTATGAATCCGATATTTAGCAACACCCATCAACAGTCCATCATATCCAAGCCTCTTGAGATCATCCCCACCATATTTAGAAACACGAGGTGGAAATCATATATCATCGAATGCATTGCGGTAATTTGAGAGGAAGTATGAAAAATACAGTTGAACGTTATCTCCTGCTCATATCTTATTTTCTATCAGTTTATGATGAAATCATTCTTTGGCAGACTGGATTCCACTGCAGCAGGGGTCCTGTGCGACATGCGGTGATTGGCTGAACTGGGATACCTATCTGATTGCTCTAGCGGTGATTTCTGATCATTGAGAATATATAAAGTTAGCAGACTCCTTTGCCGTCCTCAATATCGTGATCCAAATCATTATTGACCTCTACCGATTCACATCCAATTTCTTACACTGGGATTAGCCTTCCAATAAGAGCCTTCGTACTGTTACACCATCCCAAGCACACTCAACAATTTTCCACGTTCCTCCAGTCACATACTCTACGAACATGCTTACTGTACCTTCCTCCTCTTCCTTCCAAAACACTAATTCCACGGCTTCTGGTGAGTATAATGATCGCCGATAAAAACCTATACATGCTCTAACACTGCGTTACTCTCCAGCCATCCATAATATTGCCCTCAAGGAGTCGTCCAGCCGCCCCAAGCTAACCGCAACACGTTCGGCGGACCGAATTGTTGTTGAAAGCAGTAGTCGCAGCGATGCTCTTGTACCACAGCTAGGGGCTTTTAGGGTGCCTTCCGATCCTCAGTCCAAAGAGCTGTATGGTGCGTTCAACAAGGAACTGGACTCGGAATTTTTCGCCGCCGTTTCCACCGTGCGCTCTACCTACTTCTTTGACATCGGACGTGGCGGTGGGTTTTTGTCCATCCCCCACATTGGGAGCCACGGCTCAGTAGCAACGTCGTTTATTGCCAGAGTTGTGGAGCACTGGCTTGGTGATAAACTTGCCGGATCAGCAGATGCAGAGGATTTCATTCCAATTTTGGAAGACGGAGTGGATAAATCAGCCAGGAGCATACTACAGAGACTCAAGAATGACCTGTTTTCATCCTCTGTTACTCGTACCGAGCTTCGCTCGTTTGCGAAACTATCCAAGGTTTTTGTTGAAGTTCGTGCGGGACACGTATTCTCCTTGCCGAAGTGCTGTGATGATGCTACCGTTGTACAGCTTGGTGTTGAGGAGTTCTTCCAGGAGTATCCACTGTTTGTCGACATGTCGGTCAAAGTGAAGCCACTTGGACCGAATGATCCTCGAACCAACAACACCCAGATTTTGCTATCTTTCCAAAATATCACCATGGGTGACTGTGATCCCTTCATACTTTTTGAAAACATCGACCACGGACTTTCTCTGCCGAACGACTTTAAGAAAATGTAAGGAGGAGGTGGATTCAATATGAGTGTGAAGATACCTATCTCCTCTCGACCCATGACTTGAATGGCACTATTAGCAATGTTGGTAATTCTTTTGTACATAGTCCCATCAACCCTCTTGGTCCCCTTCACAAATGGTTTTTGGGATGTCGCGAACCCCCCCCCCCCCCCACCACGAACAGCCCTGTATGATAAGTTTACCCTAGGCCAAGTCATATTTAATGGTAGTCAATCATGATTCGAGGAGCTAATTGAATCTTTTTGCATACTCGCCATTCTGCACGCTTCTTTCCACTCACTACACGTGTATAATAAACAAAGCTCCCGGAAAGAGAAATACTGAACCAATTGCCAGTCACTCATGTAAATCCGCCCATTATTAATGGGCCCTATGGAGCATCAACAGAGGTAGGATGCTCCCCAGATTGGTCGGCAAATACAGCAACAATCATCCCAATTGAGTAAATTTCAGCAAAATCAGCCTTAGTTGAACGTTATCCGCAACCATTTGTACTTGTTATTGTGGGCCATGGTCGGGCTATGACATCAGAGATGCGTGAATCATGATTTCGTATCTCAGATAACATTGGCGAGGAAATTTAATATGGGGATCTAAAAGTAGATAGATATTAGTACCCACCAAGACTCTGGCGAGGGTCGCGAGGTCTGTATCACCTGCAGGTAATTTCAAGGAATCAACAAATGGCTAATAGTATGTAATATCGAATTATATTTCGAATGCTGCCAAAAGCCGCCATTTATTTGCAAATCCCGATCGGAACGAGGTTCTCGGGAATCTTCATTTCTAGGTATTACCTATCATTGCATTGTTTTCATCAGAAGGGAATGCTTCCACCTGATCTCATCTGCTTTGAGAGCTGCTCTTCTCTTTCAATGATACGTATGCTCGAGACATTCAGACTGCCCAACGCATTATGGCAGAGCAATGGGGTCATTTGGTGTGCTACTGTCCCAAGGCAAACCAGCATCCAAACTGAGGAATGTGACGACTAAATATTCCAAGCCCAGCCATATGCGGATATGCTTCTAGGTAGCAACAACTTGAATAGTCATGCGTGTAGATAGGTTTATCCAATTCAAGCTCATCTTGGTTAAAGTTTTGAAATCGGGATATAGGT